>CANSGD010000520.1:0-197235 GCA_947645195.1 Patellifolia procumbens
ATACATATCCTTGCCTCAGTCTGGTGGCTCAGTCTGTAGGTCTAAGGCGCTGTACTGTTTTTATTGTGGCTTTAGGTCTGATTGTTTTGTCTTCTGCATCTTAGTTCCAGAGGAATTGCCATCTTTGACCCCAGGACGGCTACACCGGAGCTGTCGGGTCCTAAGACCAATGTGTTCCCTCCCAACTATAAGTTCAAGCCTACTCTGCCCAGAATCAAGTGGTCCTACAGTGATCATGAGATGCAACTTACTGCCCTATATGACAGCAAGGGCAAGCCTTATTTGGCTAAGAAGTCTGCAGATGCGTTCATGCGGGCGCATGCGCTGCTTATTACTCGTAGATTGCTGCGGAGATCAAGCTGCTCAGTGGTCTTGGGTGGTGCCTTCCCAAGGAGGGTCGGAGCTTGGCAGATGTACCAGAGTGGGTACACTGCCGTTATCTCAAGCAGTTGGAGTTCTGGGCTTAGGTTCCCAATCCATTGGCTTCGGGATGGGTTCTCTGCGAGTATAAGGTGGCGCTCTTCCAGGTTAATCCCCAGTCTTTGAAGAAGATTCTTTGGTTCATTCTGGGTCTGTGACGCTCTGGACTTCCCCTGACCATGAACCTTTTCTTATGCAAGTCTGTCTTTAAGAGGCAGGGGGGAGGGAGTATGGCTACTTCCATAGTCAGAACGAACCAATCATCTGACGGTCTATCCCGTCGATCTCACTCTGAAGGGATTGGTGAGAAGCTTCGTCTTTGTCAGAGTACTGACGGAGGCGGGGGCATCATTACCAGCCAGGGCCCTCTGCGTCCTGTGGAGCCTGACTTTCAGAAGCAGAAAGACCCCCATGTTCTGAACTGGGACGAGAGGGTAGCCTACTACTACTTCAAGTCCAAATCCAAGGCTGCTGACGGGAAGCAGTTTCTTCCCATTAAATGGGAAACGCATCACCATGTGATGTGTTAGAATGCCTTCCCGAGGATAGGCAAACTGTCACCGGACTACACTACCGGAAGGTGCTCTGCCAACCTTTTTGTCCTTTGCATTTTTATTTTAAGTTCTGCTGTGCCGCATGACACTCATCTCAGGTGCTGTTCGGCATCTCCCTGTAGAAAGATAACGGCGAGCTCTGATTATGAAAGGGCCTGACAACATGGGCTTTGCCTTCTTTCCCTTATTTCCAAAATGTTGGCTAATTTATAGTTGCTGATGGATTTTCTGATTTTTTCGGCACTCTAAGGTCTGCTAGATCCCTGTGGAGCTTGGTCTCGCGAGTAAAAAATGTGCCGTCGGTATCGTCTGATACCGGATCCGGGGACCTACACTGTCCCGGATTTTATTAAGGAGATCAACAACACTCTTCTCGACCATCCTTCCGTGACCAAGCGACCCGCTTGTGGACAGGTTCGCGTGGGTGTCCTCGCCGCCGTGGCACCCTTCGGCCATCATCACTGAGATTGAATCTGGTGACGAGGAGGAAGCGGCGTCCGAGCCGGGACAGACCACAAATCCTTGCGTGCTTTGAACCTGATGGGGGACGATGAGTTGATGATGATGATGGTGGTGCGGAGGAGCACGCGCTCTGGCAAGGGACGGTTCTGGTTGTTGAACCTCTGCAACGACTTTTTCCGGTACAGAGAGGTGCAATTATTTTACAGTTATCACTCTGCTTTTTCTTTTCAGAGTGTATTCTGTTGTAGGCTCCTTATCTGAAGCTGGTTATTTCTTATCCACCTGCCGTGGATGATGCACCCATTGGAGAGTTTCATCAAGCGATGACCGAGTTGGGCAGGACTCGGAAAGAACGCCGAGACGATGGTTCTGTTCAGTATGATGAAATTGGTCAGGACTCAGCGTTGGCATTGCCTGAGTTTGATTGGTTGACCAGCAGAGACTGCTCAGACTGTCATTGACTCAGACTGGGGTAGAGCTGGACTGAGGGCTGAAGCTGAAGATCAGGTGCATGTGTCTTCTTCAGACCGAACTTATCTTTTCTAGCCTTTCCATTTGAAAGTTCTTGATCTTTCTGCCTTGTTTTTTATTTGATAGGTCCCACTGAGCAGGCCAACCAGGAGGAGGTGCTGAGCTCTTCAACACGACTTTGGAGCAGCAGAGCCCTGCTTCTGTCCCAGTGGTGGAGACCATCAAGCCCCCTGTTGCTCAGTAGTCTACTCCTCCTGCTCAGAAGTTTACTCCTCTGGAAGGAAGGCTGCTCCTCCCAGAGGTATTTTGGGTGCACTGCTCCAACCTCTGAGCAGTTGGCGCGCTTGTTAGTGTTTTCTCTTTTCTTTTATCTTTACGCTTTCAATTGGATGTGCGTTCTGCTATTGTTGATAGCGTTGTTATCTCTTGTATTTTTCACAGCATGCGAGCTAAGAGGAAATAGCCTGTTGTGAAAACTCAGACCTCAGTTCCAGCTTGCAGATCAGACTGAGGTTCCTGCTGAGACTGCTCAGAAGGTCATAGTAAAGTCTGAGGCCCTTCACATTCCCAGAAGAGAACAACAGAGAAGCAGAGCGAGGAAGAGCCCCCTCAGAAGAAAACTGGTCTCCCTGCTGACTCGTTTCGGATCATTGATGTCGAGGATGACGTCGTCACCAAAGGCGCGTAATCCCCACCTGGCCTCAATTCCAGCCCTTTCCTTAGCGGGAATTTACTAGTCTTTCTTGTGGGTCAGCCCGAGCTCAGGGGATCGGCGGATGACCAGCATGAGGCTCAGGGGCAGGGGAGTGCACCGTGGCCTTCCCCGACCCCAACGAGTGGTTGAAGCTCAGGTTAGTCGCTTCTCACCGGACTATGCTGTTCAGGACGTCCCTTTTGCGAGTTGTCTGTCTTCTTCCTAGTTATCTGCTTCTCGCCACTTTGAATCCTTTTCTCTGATAAGCAAGTTTTTCCTTGATTATAGGCTGCGGGCCGGTGCTTTCATCGGGGAGTTCGGCCATGCTCTAGGGTTGGGCAGACAGGAGGCACATATCCCTAAATTGCACCAGCTCAGAGCTCAAGTTAAGTGGTGCAGCAGAACCAGTACGACACTAAACATAAGGCTCGAACCCCTAGTGGTGGCTACGCTCCAAACCGCCGAGGAGGATCTTTTAGAATATATAACCGTGGAGCGCGACACCTTGCGGACCGCCAACCAACGAATGGGCTGCGACGGCGAGGGGGGCCGGAGGCTATCGCGGCTGAGCATTCAAAAGCTCTCTTCTCAGCTGAGCGAGGCGTCGTCTCGTACTTCCATGGCAGAGGCGAAGCTGAATACCTTGAGACCCACTGCAGGCTGCATTGAAAGAGCAAGAACAGCCTTAAGGGGCTGCGTCCGGACAGGCTGACTACGAAGGCTGCCCTGCTAAGTCAGCTGAGCAGGCTAGCCAAGCTGGAGCACGGGGGAGACAGAGTGAGGCTGAGCTAAAGGCTAGTTCTCCAAGCTGCTATCAGAGAGTGAAGCTCAGTTGACAGCTGAGGAGGCGGTTCGGGCTGCACAGATGGAGGAGGCGTCGTGGAACAAGTGCTGGGAGGATTGTAAGGCTGGCGTCCGTAGGGTCCTCTGGCATCTGCAGCCCCCTTTCAACTGGGATGCTTTCGAAGAGGCCTACGCCCCTGAGGTGCATATGCAACCTCCTGCTACCCAGGAGCGCAGAGACCCTGGAGCTGCTCTACTCTCTGCTCCAGAGGAGTAGTCCTCAGAACAACAAGCTGATGGGAGCTCTGCGAGAGGTGGCAGCCCCGTTCCCAAGCAATAGGAACTCGGGCGGCTACGCGCTTCGCCTCGCCCCTCTTGTGACTCCCGTTTGAGCTGCTGAGGTGGACGAGCTGGGAGCCTGTGCTGAACTGACTGCAGCCCTCCGTTTTTGCCCTTCGATGATATCCTAATTGACTTATCTTGTAATATTTGTAATTAAATAGTCAAACATTTTCTTTTCATCTGTATTTGCTCCCTTCTTTTGCGTTAGGTAGCCGCCATTGTTGTAGTAGTGTTGCTGCATTCTGGTCTGGTTCATAGCCAGACCCTTTACGTAAGATACAATGATTTTTCAGAAATGCAAGTTGTATTCTGATGTTGACTTTTGTTCTCTTCTATCTTGTGCATACCAAGTCTTTTTATTTTTTCTAAGTGTTTGTGCTCTGCTGCTCTTTTGCCTGGCGTATCTAGCAGATCCAGGGGCATTCTGCTCTGACGCTGAGCTTGCTGTGTAACCACATAGCATATCTGAGCGTTTTTGCTTACTCGGCGCGGTGGCGGGTGAAATTTGCTCAGAGCTGCGACTTTAGGGGCCCTTTACTCTTCTTCTCTCCCCTATGTGTGATAAAATCCAACAATAAGCAGAGCAATGGAGGTATTTTGACGCCTTAAGTCATGATGGTTCTGGGGGTTTCGGGGTTTGCCCCTTTAACTCCTTCTGCTATCGTTTTCGTGTCGGGGTACGTTTGGCTCTTTAGAACCTGGCGTCCCCATTAACCTTAGGTGGCTATTACTTATCCTTGTCGCTTTTGGCCTTTGGCCCTGCAGGCTTAGAGGTAGAGGTCTAGACATCGCTAAGTCGAGCTGGCATCCGATCACTTTGCGGTCCTCATGGGCTCTGGACAGAGTTGACTCTTTCGGCTGGCTCCCTTTCTTCATCATATAGTTTTCTTTTTGGCCTGACGGGCCTCTTCAGCCTTCAGTCTGACTCAGACCCGTTTTATTTTACCAGACTGGTATTTTTTCTTAGTCTGCTAATGGTCCGTCTGATTTTGGCATTTTATTTTTTATAGAGAACGGATAGGGGATGGGGGTTTAATTCGAAATGGTGTGATTGTATAGTTCGCAAAGGGTGGCTCAAAGGCCTTTCATTCATAGGAGTTTTTGATACATCTGGGCTTCGACAAAGTATTTTTTCAGTATTCTGGCATTCCAGTTGCTTTTTCAGTCTGCTCCCATCCATTCTTTTCAATTGTAGGTTCCAGGGTGTAGCTCTTCACTAACTTGGTAGGGTCCTTCCCATTTAGCCGACAGCTTTCCATGTATTTTGTCTTTCTGCACAGCTGCCGCATTTCTGAGCACCAGATCCTCTGGTTCCAGAGGCGTAGACCTCACTTTCCGGTGATAGTATCTGTGATTCTGGCTCCGTAGGGGCTCTGATTCTGAGTCTAGCTTCATTTGTGTCTTCGTCCATCAGATCTAGATTTGTTCTCAGAGTTTCATCATTCAGACTTGGTTCAAACAGGCTTATCCTCAGACTTTCGGACCTAATCTCAACAGGTATAACTGCTTCAGAGCCATAGACCAGGTGGAAAGTGGGTCTGCCCAGTTTGACTCTTTGACTGTGGTTCTGATTGACCACAGAGTGTTGGGCAACTCCTCTAACCATTTGCTTTCAACCTCTTCTAACTTTTTCAGGGGACCTATCAGGATTTGCTTGTTAGCAGCTTCGGCCACCATTGCACTGAGGGTTGCAGACTGAAGACAAAGCATATTTGATCCTAACTTTGTACTGAGAAGCTGACAGGGGCATATTGTCAAACTGTCTCCCGTGATCGAAGACAAAAGCCTTTGGAATCCCGTATCTGGCGATGATGCTCTGCCATAGGAACTTTCTGACGGCTGCGGGGGGATGGTGGATAGGGCTTCTGCCTCTATCCACTTATTGAAGTAGTCTACCCCCACAATTACCCATCTCTTCTGATATTGGGCTGCTGTAAAGGGTCCCAGAATGTCCAGCCCCATTGGGCGACCGGGATAGGGTTGTAGATCTGCATGAGGTCGTTTGCTGGCAGCTTGATGTTTGGCGCGAACTTCTGGCAGCTGTCACACTTTTTCACCCGAGTCTCAGAGTCAGCCTTCATTGGGCCAATAATGTTCCGCTCTGAGGGATTTGTGAGCTAGAGCCCTCGGTCCAATGTGGTGTCCGCAGAGACCTTCATGGATCTCCCTCAATATGTAGTCTGCATCTCTCTGTCCTACACATTGGAGTAGGGGCAGAGAGAAAGACTTCTCCGTATAGCTCGTCCCCGATCAGGCAGTATCTGCATACTGTCAGCTTGAGCTTCCTGCTTTCATCTTTTCCTCTGGTAGTTTACCAGTTGCTTATACTCAGCAATCTCCTGATCCACTCTGGCATATCCTCCAACTCTAAAACTCGCTCTACATCCTCGCAGATTGCACTGGTGGGTCTGACTTCCACCAGAACAGATCTGTTCAGCTCCTGCAGGCTGCTGCTTCCTAATTTGGCACAGAGCATCTGCTTGGGCGTTCTATGCTCTAGGCACTTGTTCAATTCTAAAACTTTCAAAATTTCAAACCGTAGACCTCATCCTGCCCAAGTAGCTCTGCATTGTCGGCTCTTTAGCCTCATACTCCCCCTTGACTTGGTTGGTTACCAACTGAGAGTCAATTTTGAGGTGGAGGTGCTTCGGCTTCCAGAGTCTGGGGGAGCGTCAGTCCAGCGATGGCTGCTTCGTACTCTGATTCATTGAAAGTTGCTGTTAACAGGAATTTCAAGGCGTATTCATTGATTTTCCTTTCCGGGGTTCTGATGACCACGCCTGCTCCAGAGCCATATTGATGGTTGCAGACCCATCTGTAGTACTCAGGCTCTGGGCTCTCCAACTTCTTCCCTGGTATGCACACTCGTTTAAGAAATCTCGCCAGAGCTTGTGCTTGCTGGCGGTTCGCGGGGCGAACTTAATGCCGAACCCTGTCAGCTCCAGGGCCCAGTCTTCATGCATTCTCCCTGATTTGTCTACCTTCTCCATTGGGTTTTCTCTAGAGGCATATTTGTCAGCACAGTGACGGTATGTGCGTCGAAATATGGCTCAGCGGTGGCCGTGACTACTGCGTAGGCTGCCTTTTCTATCAATGGTAGCGTGTTTCGCACCCGTGAGGGTGTGGCCCACAAAGTACACTGGCTGCTGCTTCTTGTTCTTCCTTCAATAGGATTGCACCACAGTTGCAGCGGTAACAACAATGCAAGGCGAAGAAGCTCTGCTTTCAACCGCCAGTGTTGGCAGACCAGCCCGGGGGACACCAGCTTCTGGAATGCCTCCCTCTGCTCTGCTTCCCACTTAAACTTCTTTGTTCCCCTTCAACATTCTCAAGAATGAGAGCTTTCTCTGCAGACTGAGCTATGAATCTGGACAGGACTGTCAGTCTGCCTGTCAGCCTCTGGATGTCTCTCTGATGCTTGTAGGCTCTGGCAGATCCATAACTGCTTTCACTTTGTCGGGGTTCGCGTTAGTCCCCCTTTCACTGACCAGGTAGCTCAGGAATCTCCTCACCTTACTCCGAACACGCATTTTTTAGGCTTCGGTTCCATGCGTGTTTACGGAGGATGGCGAAGGTCTCTTTAGGTCTGCTATATGGTCAGTCTCAGTTTTACTCTTGGTGATGACGTCATCCACGTACACCTCCCGATTCTTCCCCCAACCTGCAGGGACCTGATTCATCAGCCTCGCTAGTGGCGCCTGCATTCTTCAGCCGGAGGGCATCATGACATAGCAAAAACCCCGATAGGCGATAGATGCCGGCTTCTTTATCTGCAGGATCCATGAAGATCTGATAGAGTCCGTTGAATGCGTCCATGAAGCTAAGCAGAGCATGATCACTGGTGGAGTTTACCAGCTGGTCGATACTCGGCAAGGGATGTAAAGTCCTTGGGGCAGGCTTTGTTGAGGTCCTCGGGAAATCCACACACATTCTCCAACTCCCATTCGCCTTTTTTACCATCACCACATTCGCCATCCACTCTGGATATTTACAGGGCTCTATGAACCCTGCCTCTAGCAACTTCTGTACTTCTTCCTCGATGGCTTTATTTTTCCTGCAGAGAGCCTTTCTCTTCTGCTTTGCCAGGTCTGTACCCTCCAGCAGTGTTCAACTTGTGGTTGATGGTGGCGGGGTCTACCTCAGGCATCTCAGCTGCCGAGAAGGCGAACACATCTGCATTCTCCTTCAGCAGACTGATTAGGTTGACTCTGGTTTCAGGATCCAGGTCTTTACCTATTCTGACTGGCTCTGCCCTTTTCCGGTCCCAAGAGTACCTCTTCGGTCCTCTTCCCCCGGTTCAGGCTTATTTAGCTTCCTGTTTCCGTTTCGTCGAGCATCGGCCCCACTGATAGCTGCACATTCCTTCCTTTTCTTTCCTCGGCCTCTTCGGCCTCTCCTTCCTTTCTTTCCTTCCCGGCTTCTTCAGCCTGGTCCTTCTTGGCTTCTTCAGCTGGGTCCTTCGGCTTCTTCAGCCTCTTCTTCTTCTTTCCTTCCTTCTTTTCCTTTCTCCTCTTTCTCCTGGACCCAGAGTGGTCAGGAGGGGAGGAGGTCTTTTATCCTTCTTCAGAGCGGTCAGATTGCACGACCTAGCTGCTCTCTGGTCTCCCCTCAGTCTGCCACTCTCACCAATACTGCTCAGGAAAAGGTCTGGTGATTGGTTGATTTCAGTGGATTCTGCAGTGCTCAATAAACTTCCTTCCCATCAGAGCGTTGTACGGTGATTTGAGGTCTACTACCAGGAACCTTCGTCCAGTTCTCTTCACTCCGTTCGGCCTTCTTTGGTCACAGCGATGTATTAAACCTCTGGGATGATTGAGTTCCAGGGGAATCTGACGATTGGAGTTCCTCCCTTGGGCTTCAGCATTGAACGGTCTAGCTCCATTTTATCGAAGGTATCCGGATAAAGGATTTTCACGGCGCTCCCGCCATCTAACAGTATTCTTCGTACATCTGTACTGCTAATCTCCAGAGTGACCACTAGAGGGTCTTAGTGCGGAAAACTGATGCCTTTGCAGTCCTCTGCTGTAAAAGTCATGTTTGGCAGATCTGGGATCAGCTCTGCCTGATCGATGGAGTAGAGGTCGGGGTGGGTGAGCCGACTCAGATGAGCCCTCTCTCCCCCCATCGAACTAGAACTGCCAAATATGACGTATATCGTCTTCTTTTTTCCTTCCTTGATCTCCGCCCTCTTGTCCTGCAGTTTCTGCCCTTCACTCTGTTGCTCCTTCTCCTTGATCCCCTGATTCCAGGCCAGGTATTCCTTAAAGTAGCCTCTTCTGATCAGGCTTTCTAGATCATTTTTCAGACTTATGCAGTCTTCGGTACTTCGCCCGGCACCTCATGGAAAGCGCAGAACTCTGCCATGTTGGGGCCTAGGCTTTTCTTCTTGGTTGGAGGTGGTCTCAGCCCCGTCAAGTCATCTCTGCGTGGCCACGGGGACCTCAGCCCTGGGCATGCTGATGCTGCTGTAGCTGTTATACTTCTCCTGGGCCCTCAGTCGGTCCACCTCCCTCTCTGCTTCCTTTTGCTTTTTCTTCCTCTTGTTCTGACGGGGCCTGGGGCCTCCAAAGTTCAGTCTGCCTCCCATGAACTGGTGCTCATTCTGCCGGGTATCTTGCCTGGCAGGTCTGCCTGCTCCTGCTCCGGGTGTCGAGGTTTTGTTGAAGTCCTTGACAGCTATGTATTTTTCTGCCAGGGCCAGGGCTTCGCTGAGCTCCGTCATGGTGACCTATTTCAAGTCATCTCCAACTTACGAGGGGGGGCAAGCGGGGTGCTCGTAGCGTGCAGAGCGAGGCCTTGCTCCAGCTTTGGGATGTGCACCATCTCTTTGTTGAACCTCCCTATAAAGTCCCGTAAGCTCTCATTCTGAGTCTACTTCAGCAATAGCAGCTCATGGGTGGACTTGCTTCTCCTGCTTCCACTGACGAAATGCTCTTTGAATCTCTTCTTCAGTTCATCAGCAAGTGCTAAATCGTCTCCTCAGGGATATTTTTGAACTATGTCTGAGCGCTATCCCTGCCATAGTGGCAGGGAAAGCTAAGTCTGCACCAAGTAGCCTCATTGTAGTTCCCTAGCTCCATGTGGGTCTCTTAGTCAGCGACATGCTCTTTTGGGTCTCCTCTATTCAAACGAGAGATCAATACGAGCTTCTGCTGGGACACTCTGGCCGCAATGATTTCAGGTGCGAAGGGAGACGGAAGGAGACCCACCTCCTCTGTCAGTGGATACGCAATGGGTCTGGAATTGCCCCTGTGGGATATGAGTCCTCTGAGATTCAGTGAGGGCTCCATTATCGCCAGATCCCTCTTCGGGTATTGTTCCCAATCTCTGGCTGACATGCCTCAAGACTGATCCGCCTCCACTGGCAGACAGGGCCTCTTCAGCTCCTGCATTACGCCTAGTTCTGCGCCGGGGCTTCCCTGGGCTGCGCCTGGTTTTCTTATGGACAGACTTCCTGCTTGAGCCTGCTGTAGCTCCCGTGGGTTCCTTGAACAGACTGGGGTGCTCATCCCGCATCACCTCAGTGTCCCATTCATCCTCTTGCCAAGGACCTTTGATGTATCCAGGTCCAGAGCGGCTAGATAAGCCATACTCGGACGGGGGGTAGGAGTGATGTTTGCCTTGTTATACCCGCACAGGGGCTCTGCTGTGGCTGCCTCCTCTGGGGATGACAGCCACAGATGTCTTCGAACTGAATCATGTGTCTCCAGTCCTCCTCCTCTTTCGAGTAGGTTGGTCTCAACAGTCTGCATATCATTGCGGGGGAGATCGCAGCACGGGGATGGCTGCTTGGAGTTGGTTCAGCAGCGATTTTTTTCACTCAGGCTGCTTGGCCGCTGGGTCTGCCATTTTTGGATGGGGGTAGCGGTGCTATCCCTTCTTGCTGACCTGGTGGTAGCAGCACTACCCCTCCTAGTTGATCTCATTGCTGTTTTTTTCAGTGGAGAGTTGCTTTCTCCTCTTGAACTGTCGAAACCGATTGTTTCTGATGTTGGAACCACCTTTGGGCCAAAGTTGTAGATTGGGCTTTTCTACTCTTCCCCTCCTTCTAGCGTCAAATTGTTTCTGCTCCGGCACAGCTACAGCGTATGTGGTGGTGGGTACTAAGTTTAACGTGGCTCCCAACAGTCCTCTTCGTGGGCAGGTGGTTACCTGCAAAACAAGGAGAAACCTCTGGGCGGTTCCGAGGATCGCCCCTCCGATGCCTGAGCCAGTCCAAGTTGAGCACAAGTTCTCTAGTAGAGAAAAAACGAGTATCAAGTGCAAGTATTTTGTGAGTGTTTGATTGAACAGACCTTACCTATGCATGGGCATGGGTATTTATATGAGACATGGACTTGTAACTGACCTAGCAAAATAAGTGGGCCTCTTTGGAAGTGGGCCAAGGTGAAACAAGGCTTTCATTAAACTCCTGCCTAGAGGGTTATATCCGGAGCAGTCTGCCTGAGGAGATCTGCTCTGCTCCTGGAACTCTGACGTGGAGTGGCAGGACCGGTGTCTGCTGCCAGCTGGAGGTCTGCTAGGGAGACCCCATACACTCGTTTCTAATCCTTACTTGATGTACCCTTACTCGTCATGCTATTTTCATAGCCTGATATGAATGCAGCTCCAAGCATCCAAGAAAGAATCCAAGCTAAGGATCTAATGTCACTAAGTCAAGAAAATAGCCAACGAAACCAATCAAGAACTCCAAGAAACGTCCAAGATCCAATCTTTAAATCAAGAAACATTCAAGAAACAATTTTTGTATGTGTTTATGTGTTTTAGGATATGGAAATTAAATCAAACATTCCTGAAAGATTTAATTAACTATAATCTCCCTTAAACCATTACCTGAAATAAGTAGATTAGCACTCAATAATAATCATTCCTGAAAATTATTAAATGGAACGAAATTAATTGACAAACAATTAATAATCGAAAATATGAATCAAAATTCTCAAAATCTGTTTATTAAAGTCGACCATAGGCGCCTATTTATACTAGTACATTTCCTAGTATGATGGGAAACCTAAAACTCTATCTAGAAAGCATAAATTCTATCTAGAAAGCAAAATAAATCTTAAGACCCTAAAATCAAGGGAAAGATAAAGATAAACATAAGTAAAGATAGCTAATAAGAATGATAGGATTTTCGGCCTTATCAATCTTATTCACACGCCTATTACTTACCATTTTACCCAAAATCTATCCTAAACTCAATAGGAATTAGAACTCTACTAGGACTCCTCATAATGACCGAATTTCCAACCAAATTTTCGGCTCTTATGGAATGTTTTATTACATGAATGGAATGACTCCAACAAAAGCAAATAAAAAGACTCTAAATGACTACATATGGACGCCCCATATTAGTCTTCACAAGCTAGAACCATTAGACTTGAGCTTGAATCCAAGAGAGCTCAAGAACCAAGTAAATAGGTTCATCTCCAATGGTTGACCTTGACTCTTGACTCATGTCATAGCCCGGGAATTCAGCTTCCTCGTCGAGCTTTCATTGATCTAAGATATGGATTTTTAAGCCTATATAAGTGAGTAACCGACTTAGCAACTTAGAGTACAACAATGGGAAAAGTACTGAGGTGCTCACAAATTCCCATTCGGGTTAGGTCTTACCAAATTCACCCAATAAGGCTATGAGGCGTGTTCAAGTTTAAGTAAACTTGAGTGATTTTTGACAAATTTTAACATTTGATCTTAGTACGAGTTACTCACGATGAGCTCAACTCGATAAACACCCTTAGGGCATTCTTGAGGCATCCTTCTCTCTACCTTTTCACTTTACTTTTACCATCCTTTCTCTTGTTACACTTTTTACTTCCGCGCGAAAAAATAGTTCCTATTAAAAAGACGAGGGAGTAGTAGAACAATACCACAATTTCATCCCGAGTAAGCCACTGTCAACAGAACTAACAAAAACCATACATTTGTATGCCAAACATAAGCAAAACCCAGATCTGAGCAGGAAAGGCTCACCAAAATCATGCAACATTAGGTTAAAGTAGCTGCTACCATATAGAGGTGTTCATTAGGTTAAAGTATCTGCTACCATATAGAGGTATTCTACTACATATATACATTATGTCCAGTTCCAAAACCATCACTGTTGTGCTCTCTTTAGCAACCCATAAACAAACCCCTTTAAATTTTAAGGAGAAAGGACAATTATGTCTGAAAATTTGGTGCTCTCATCGCTTTCAGTGGCCTCGGAGCTGGAGCTACTGCCACCATTTCCGGCCATACTATCTCCGATTATGTTCCTTGGATGCGCAGGCCTTGCAAGGAAGTGAGATCTTCAGATTGGTATCGAGGCTGAGGCCCACTTTGGCTCGTTCTGTTCCAGAGAATTTAGCAGCTGGATGGGAAACCATAAGCAGCTTGCGGGCTTCTCTAGAGGTTGATGATGCTAGAGGAGCATCTCTAGGCGGACTTTGCCTCTGTTGATATGTTGTGCACAGTACTTATGATCCAGAACAACTTCCTTTTTGCCGCCACTTTTTCCCATCGGTTCTCCTACACCTTGATTCAGGTTCCGAGTTGCTCTTGCGACTTTCGACTGTTGGGCACCTCATACTTGGATCTAGAAGGACATGGCTCAAATAAGATAAGCTTGAGTACAGAGCACTAAAGTGATTATACTTATGAAGCATATACATCTCACTCTGATAATCTTGAATATAGAACATGAAGAGTAAGTCGATGCACGTAGGATATTAAAATGATGCAAAAGAGGAAGAGAGTAAACTATGTACATTCACCACAGAAGATATACAACAGTTAGTCATCAGCAGATCAGATTTGACGATTGCTAACACTGAGCAACATTTCTACGCATAGTCATGTTTATGTGAATGATGAAGAATCCTGAATTCAAGTTATACTAATGTGAAGCACAGAAAATAGCCTAATATAAACTAAGCAACTAAAATTTTATAACCACAACAATAGGTAGTCTGAAATAGGAATTATAGGACTAACCATTTTGAAGAACACTTTTGGGTGAAAAATCCAATCCTGAGGCTAGGTTGATGTTGATGACAGGAGTCCTCTCATTCGCAGCAATGTCACGCTATTGCCTCACTGTTTCTCTGGTTGTTGTCATTTCTCTTTTGCAGTGCTATTGGTCATATCAGGAGCTCTCATCATAACTCTAGATGGCCCATTGATCTGATTTAGACTTCCGGGAATTTTAGCCTGACGTCACTGCTAAGATTACTGTTTCTGTTAAGTTGATGAGGTTGGGGGTTCCGGATTTTGGAGAGAGCTTCCACGAGCTTTCTTGAACGCTTACTACCTCGATGCATGTGCTTCTCACAGTATTTCTCATTAGGAATTACAGATTGGTGGCACCTCCATTTCTTGCCATCAGTCCTCCTACATCTCCCCGGCTCTGGATCCATCACCTGTCCGTAATCAAAACCCCCACGGAAAAACGCTGTACTCACAACATCATGAACAAACCAAATCAACCAAATAAATTTCATACCACTATGCAAAAGCTAATTCGTCAAAGCTAATAAAACATCCTTAAGTATAAGTAGGTGCAAGAGTAGCATTGCAAATCAGACTTTCTTCATTCAAAGCAGCTTAACAGTTTGTCAACTAAGTATAAGCAACATCGGACAATGATTCATTCACCAGTGATATCGGCAACTTGAAAACTGTAGTGGATCACTTGATGAACACAATAAAGTACTTCTTCAACAGTACATATTTCACAAATGTACTATTCTAGAAGGTACCTATTTCATGTACCTATAGCAAGGTTGTAGGTATACACGACATGTTGCACCATACACTATGCACCCATATCCCTGATCACTCAGAACAACAAACAGTGTTCTTTACACCAGCACTGCTGCTATCTTTCTAATTGGTGCTAAAACAAGCAAACTAGCCAAGAGTATCATATGCAGAAATGTATTGGATGTGTTGAAATGTTCAATTGTTGACTGACTGGCGCTGGTAATCTGGATCGACTCCTACTGTAATGATCATTAGGAAAATTTCTAGTAGTCCTTAAACTTTTGCAAATAATCAAAACAAATCCACCTGAAAAATATATTGCTCCTAATTAGTAACCCAAAATATTCTCATATATTAGTAAGAATGATGATTTTGGGGAGCCCATAATTTGTACCTTTTAATATACTTTCTTTCTACTCCCTATGACATAGTAATAGGATTAGCGCACCTTTGATATTAGAAAACAAAATAACCATACTGTAATTTGAGAAGCGGTTTCCCATAACATAATAAAAAGTCAGCTTACTTATCAATCAAACGAAAAGAGAGAATAACATCTGCATAACCTCAAATGAAAAACCAAATAGGGGTTATTACAGTTCGACGTCACCCCCGTTATAACATCTGCATTGTTGAGGCTTATAATGGTAATCAATTTACATGCAATGTTGTAAAGAAAGTCACATGCTAATTCCCATGGTAATGAAATTTGAAGATTGGCTGTTCACAAAATTACCTATAACTTCAATAAAATTACTACTGGGGGATATCAAGGACCAAATCCAGTAAGAGTCAATAGAATATTTCAATCAGCATAATTTGTAAGGACAAACTATCCAAGCAAACAATAAAGGCTGACAAACAATCTACCTTAGGGAGTACAATCACATCTCTTCCCTAATTGAGGGACTATACTTTGAAACAGGAAAGCAACAAAAGTTTTGACACTCCTTCACATTTCTCACGGCAAAATTCGCCAAAAAGTCCAAAACTATAACTAAAAAACAGGAAAGCAACAAAAGCTTTTAGCATTCCTTCACATTTGTCATGTCCACAATTCACCACAAGCACAAACTCCCATCTATCATTTAAAGATAATGTCCTTAGAAAATGTATGAATTCATATAAAAAAAACTTGTCAAGAAGAAACACCTACACTCTTCAACCCTATGTTAAGGTGCAATTTAAGTCTCAAGTCACACCTAAACAGTCTCCCTCACAACAACAACACCACCACCACCCCCAACAAAGCCTTAGTCTTAGTCCAATAAGGATTTGGGGAAGGTCGGCTAACGTCAAACACTCTATACTAAAATAAAAACAAATAGAAAGAAGAAAAGAAATTTGAGAGAAATATTGAACAAAGAAATAAGAAAGAAATTCAGAAAAATGAAATAATTAGAGCATCATACCTCAAAAACTCAAGAACAGAGAAATTTGAATACACAAAAAACAGCTTACAAAAATTAATCCAAAACAAAACCATAATTCACATGCAACTAGCTACCCTACAGAAAGTTCATAAGTTCTCATCAAAAAGAAAAGTGAATCAAAACCCTACAGAACAAAAAAACAGATATGAGAACCAAAATGCATGTTATAATTGTCAAATAAAGAAGATATGTTACTCCAACACTGTCAATTTCCTTGCTTACCCGTGTCGTGATAATTCATTTTAAACTAAAATTTCACATTTTTATAAAACGGACGAGTCCAACACCCAAATACTCGTATACTTGTATCCGAGTAGACATTTGTAGCCTTGTAGACAAGTCTAAGGCAACATAGATAAGAAGCATAAAAATAAAACAACTTACAAAAAGGGGATGATCCTTTGTTGAAATCCAAATGGTGAGAAACAGAAGAAGATGAAAAACTTCTCCCAAATGGAAGAAGAAGCTGAAAAGGAACAGGTAAACCCCAAACCATATACTTAAATATTAACAATTGTCTCTTTAGTTCTTCCAGCTGTTCCTCTGTGAACTTGACCACTGAGTACTTCCTGCACCCTCTCTCTCATCCACTTGATCATCATCATCATCATCTTCCTCCTCCTCTTCCACCATTAAACTCCTGTCAAAGCTGTTGTCTTTTACCCTGTCATCAGGTCCTTTAGTTTGCAGAAATGGGTCCCACCAATTCCAAGACCAAGACTAATCAACGGCTGTGATTCATCCTCCTCTGTTTTCCCCTTCTCTTCACAAGTTACCCTCCACTTGTCATGCCCATCTTTGCTTTTCTGATCAATATCTTCATAAACCCAGAAAAAAGTATCAGACTTTTTGATGATAAATACAAATAAAGAAATTTAGTAAGTGCACTAAAGGCTCCGTCTGATTGGACGGAAAATATTTTTAACAAAAACCCATTTTTCTAATGCATCACGACAACTATTTTTCAACCCGTACAAATCAAAATAAAGAAAAATGAAAAATATTTTCCGCCCCCACCAAAATAGAGTGAGTATGAGATTACCTGAAGAAGTAGAGAACAGGGAAATAAAAGGTTGGATTTGGGGCTGAAGGTTCATTTAGGTGATTTGAAGATTAATAGAAAAAGAGAGATTTTGGTTACAAATGAAGTGAAAATAGAAGATATTAAGAAAGAAGGAAAAACAGGGGAATTAATTTATAAGGAAATGGAAAGTGACAAAAAATGGTTGGGAGAAATGGAAAAGGCATGAAAACCAAAGACGTATAGTCATAACAAGTTGTCATAGAGAGAGTGAGAGGATTGTCAGAGGATGAGGACATCTGACAATTGGAGAGGATGAAAGGGGGGGTGTGTGTGCTGACTGCTGAGTCTGAGAGCTCAGCTTTTTGTCAGAAACTGCGGGCCAAATACTTGTCAGAGAGGGAGGGAAGGAAGGAAGGAGAGAGAGAGAGAGAGAGAGAGAATGAGTGTACGTCAATTTTTTTGTATGTTTTGATTGATTTCAAATGTGCTGTGGAAGTGGGAAGTCATCAACATCGTAGCGACTTGGCACTTTAAATTAGTCTCTTTCGTTTTATAATATTCAGTTTCTTTTTAATTAGGGAAATTTTCAATGGTGGCCGCAGGTCTAAGGAATTTTCAGTGGCGGAAAATCCAAAAAAATTTCTCGTTAGTAGCCCTACTTTACAAATTATTCCCAAACATAACCTTAATGAAGAATATTCCGTTAATAATAAAGCATATTCCGTTAGTTAACAGTTAAGGCGGTCACTCGCAAATAAAACGAGGCATTTTGGGTCGGTTTTTGCCAATCTCGACCTCAAAATCAACTCTTAAGGGCTAAAACTTATCCACTAAAATCATCCCTTAAGGCAAAAAACGACCCAAAATACCTCGTTTTACGTGTGAGTAACTACTTTAACTATTAACTAATATAATATGCTTTATTATTAATGAAATATTCTTCATTAAGGTTATGTTTGAGAATAATTTGTAAAACAGTGTTACTAGAGGGAAAGTTTTTTTGAAATATACACCACTGAGAATTCTTAAAACCTAAGGGCCACCATTGGGAATTTCCCTTTAATTACAATAAATTCTAATGAGTGTACTCCAAGATAAAATTTTAATACTACTTTCGTTTTAAGTGTATTGCAACCTTTATCTTCTTTGACAATTTTATATTAATTGCAACATTTTTATTTTAATCACCAAAAAGATCACATGTGCAACTTTTCTCTCTCTCTTCATTACTTACTAATCACATGATGCAAGTGGGAAGATGACCCACTTTTTTGTTTTTCTTAATAAATGTGACAACCCCCTATGTTGCAATACAATTGAAACGGAGGTAGTATGAGTGTAAAAGGGATAGAGAGAGAAAGTGTGACATGTGATAAAAAGAGATATAAAGAATTGACTTGTAATTAAAGAAAGAAAACATTTGTCGTAATTAATTTGATATTTTTATTTTAGTCAATTGTTACAATTAAAAAGAAACGGAGGAAGTATAAGTGATCGTTTGGTTTATATAAGTAGTTGAAATATTCATGATTAGTTCCTTAATTAAATTCATGAGAATTTGGTTAAAGTGTCAGCTTGTTCCGCTTCTCGACATTAGTATGGAGTTTGTTACTGTGTTGTAGATGAAATGAGAAGGTATAAAAAGAGAGGTTAACAATAGAGTTTCTCCTAGGTTTCCGACGCCGGCAATTGGAGAGAGAGAGGGAAGAAAGTGAAGAGAGAATGGAAGCACGGGAAATGGTGTTGGAGACAAATGAAATATATATATATATAAGCTAAACTGATTTATGAAATTACATTAACTCTAATTCATATCCTAGCTTGAATATAGTCTTTTTCATCCAGCTTCTTTGGATTCATAGTTCCTTCGCCCTCTCGCTTCAGTTCTCAAACTTGTCTGTTTCTCTCCAAATTTTGGGTAATGACGAATGACACCAAAATCATAAAACTTTTTACTATATTTAGTACTTTCTTTATTTGTCTAATGATAAGTACCTAATTTACGTATATTTTATTCACTGTTATTATCACTATTCACATAACCCGAATTGTCTAAATAATATTAGATTTTCTTAATTTGGTAGTTGACTACAAACCTCCTTGTTTTACACCAAAAAAAAAAACCTCCTTGTGGAAAACGATATCTTGCTTACCCTATATTTACTTTAATTGACCCGTATACTTGCGGTATTTTAAGGTACTTTTAGGACCGGACATATAACAATTGGCTTTTGTTGTAATCATGGAATTTTGTTCTAGTATTTTCAGAAGATTGGGTGAGGGTGTTTTAGGAATAATTTTTCTGCATAATTACAAGATTGCCATTGTCTATACATGCTTTAAATATATATATTAAACGTACTTAGGGCTTGTTCTCTTCAACTTATTTTCAATTTCGCTTAGTTTAGTTTAGTTTACCTCTAATCGGTTCAGTTCCGCTGTTCAGTTCAACATAGTATCAAAGGAGCTTATTGGGTTTTAAAATACTACCTCAAGTGCAAGGTGTTTGTTGCTAGCATAGACTTTGCAAGTACGGTTCAAATCCACTGATAGAGGGGTTTTCATAGTTTAAGTCCAATTATAAATCTACTTCACAGGAAAACAGATTGGAACCGTAGTAATGATTAACCTAAGAAAATCAGTTTGAATTGGAGATATATCAATCAACAAAAAATTGGGGTATTCATTCGGTCCACGATACTTATACCAATTAAAGGGATTCAGATAACTAATAATACTTAGCTCTAGAGTCGAGCAACTAGAGAAGAGGTTCCGCGTCTTTAACGCTTTCAAATCAACATATGCAGCACAATCGCTCACATAATCAAATTTACTCGTGTGTTATATGCCTCTAAAAGTAGGATAGGTCGATACAAACAATTATTAATCAGATTTCAATTCATGAAACTGCGCAATAATATAGATCACATATTAAGAACGAATCATACTAGAATTGCTCTAATCACAATATACATACTACAAAGAAATGAAAACAACAATCATGGTATAAACAACAACTCACGCACGCTAATGGAATCATTATCAACGACTACAGTGAAAATCATGCTTGACATCATATGAAAATAGAAAAGATCAATGATGATGTAACCGATCAAGAACAAAGGAATAAGAACTACTAGATTTATGCTAAAAATATCCAAACTTTGATTGCAAGAAATAATTCTGAACAAACTAGGCCTATAAGCAAAAACTAGAGTTCAAAATAGAATTATAATAAATCAAAGATGATGATAATAGCAAAAGTACATCTTACTTATAGTCTTCAGTCTAAACCAAGTAGGAAACTAGTCAAAATTGTCCTCCTGAGAAATCCCTCGATCAATCAACCGCGCATAGGTCGTCCTATCGGGCTTCGATGAAATTCCTCGTACTTTAAAATAATTCTCGCGTAGATACCAGTAATTCTGCCAGGACGGGTGAGTCCTACCCGACCGGACATAAATATTTTGGGTCGAATCTTTAAAACCTCAAAAGAAAGAGAAAATTGCTCTCGCCCGATCGATTGGGCGAAAATCTAATGAAATTGGATCAACTTACAAATGTCATATCTTCTAAACTAGAAGTTCCTTTAGGTCGCGATACCTATTGTTGGAAAGTTATGGAAGTGTAATTTCCAATCCAACTATATTTTTGAAATCAATTTTCTATCAAAAGTGATGCTCAAAATAGTGAAGAGGTGTCAGTTTTGACTTTTGACACTTCTTTCACTAATGTTTTGTTTCATTTAACTCAAAATTGCCTCAAAGAGATGCATTGCGGACTTTGTGGTCCTTGTACTAGCTACCTTCATTCTCCATGATTAGAATCAGTGGGACCCACTTTCCACTAATTTTAAATTTTCATTTGAATTTAAAACCTAAATCTGAAATTTTGTGTTTGAATTTCAAAAGTTTAGTGGGACCCATACCTAACAAAACCCAATTTTTTTTCTCTCTTCCCCATTTCTTCCTCACCTAAGTAAATCTCTTTCTTTCTCTAAAGTTTTCTCTCAACCTCACCAAGGACCCAACCGGATTTCTTCGCCGGAAAATTTAAACAATCGCCGGAAAACTTAACGTCGCCGAAAAAGTAAAATCACTCAGATTTATGGTTCAAGCCGCAAATGTAACTTAGATTATTTGTTTATGCGAGAAATGTCCATCAGATTTGAAATCTAGGCACTAATCGAATTTTTAACATGAAGAACATCACACTTCTTTTAGATCTGTGCCACTGTATTACTATTTTGCTGCCGGAATTTCATAACATTGGCACCGAAAAGTGTTTATATTCTCCTCATTTAAATTTGCAGAAGTTTTAGACCATATCCGGATTTGGAATTAATGCTAAATTAATGTCTTTGTATTTGGACTTGGATAGTAGTCAAAAGTTGAATAATTGATGTGCACCATACATATATGGAGTTTGCATATTGGACATTTAAAGCTGGAACGCTTGGGGTTGCAACTAGAACATTTAGAACACTAACCTGAAGTATCGAATAAACTGGAATGGAGTTGTAGACTGGAAAAAGTAACCTTAATTTTCTGTAGTATCACGTTATTATAATTTGCAATAGCTTTGTTTTAACCTTAAGTAACAATTGTGTCCATTCCATATCACGGTCCAATATCCCGTCCACATGGTCACAACTGCATACATGAAAGCGTCTCAAGTTCGATTACTCATGCTTGCTACTTGCTACTAACTCCTTACCTTCCCCCAACCCTTTTTTTTTGGACTCAAATATATATTTTTACTCTAACATAATAATAATTAAAATTAAAAGCAAAATAGATTTATATATATATATATATATATATATATAATCAGTAATCAATTACATATCAATTGCAAACGATAATGTTTAATAGTAAACAGAATATAATATTTTTTTGTTATGTAAAATTTTCACTTTTTAACTCAAAATTTATTTTGAGTACATCATAAAAATAACTAAAATCGAAAGCAAAATAAATTTTTTATATAAATGTAATCAATAAAGGTTGACTGTAATTACATATCACTTTGAGCCGACCTTCCGTTTGTGAATTTTTCTAGTAACATTGTATTTAATTGAGAACATAAATACTTGTATTATGGTTTGCAGTTAACACTGGTATTTACTATGAGTACATAATGTATCCAACTCATAACACGGTTGAATATCTCATTATAATTGACTTAATACTATTATTTTGTTATTGATGAAGCATTAAAGGTTATTTCACATAAATTGTACAAAACAATTCCCACTCAATGCAAAATTTTGAAGGTTGAATGAATAAATACAATTTGTGGAAGGTTGAATTGTGAACAATTCCCACTCAATGTTAGTCAACAGTCAACCTGCAAACTATTCGTTCTAATTAGTTGGACGAATGAGAAGTTGAAACTTCCATCTACCTCCAATTTATTACTGTAACAAACAATAAATGTTTGTATTTAACTTTAAAAAAATCATATTCCTCCTTGCCAATTTAATAGCCAAAGTAGTATAACTACCCATGTTAGATGTATGGTTTTCTTAATTTTGGTTCATCACTTGTGAGCAATACAACTTGAAAGTATTTTGTAGAAAAAAAGTATCAATATCATTCTTGTTGGCACCTAGCTACTACTTTCAGATTACGAAAACCAATTGGTAGAAATTGTAAGTACTCACTTATTTGTTTTATGAAGTGTAGTGTTATTTTTTAGTAACATATTTTCAAATAAATGATTATAAATACCTTTAGTTAGTTGTTATATGTTCACTATTAAGAAATATGTTTGCTGTGACAATGTATCAGGAAATACAAACTACCCCGCTAATAATCGAAGTCCGACGAGATTTACGGAGGTACACGGACGAAGAGGGGGATACTCCAAAATTTACATTCATATTTCGAAGAGTTAACACTCAATGTACCTGGAATGTTGAATGTAAATGGGAATTGGAGTCCGGACTATATTGTTTTTCTGAGAGGGGTGGGGGAAATTGTTGACCGATAATAACATATGCGTACATGACCATGTTGGTTTGCAATATGTAGGTAATGGGATATTTTCTCTTCATGTCCGCAATCATGCGTTTGAACTTAAAAATGATTCCAGCTTTAATGATGACCCTCCAACTATTCGTGCTATAAGAGGTCGAAATCCACTTTGGATTAACAAAGGGTCATCGCTTTCAAACCCTTCTTCTTTGGTGTCCTAATAAGCCAATTCCATATAAGGAACATAATATTTAAAGCAGTCTTAGTATATATATAACAGTAAATATTTAAAATATACGAACTAATCCGCATAACATGACACACTAGTGTTGTTAAAAATGACCTTTGAAGCTTAATTCTAGTTACCTCATTCACCTCCACAACCTCTTCATTTTGTTTGCGCTTTCGCCTTTTCTTCGACTTCCCTTTGGCAGCCCATCCTGTGTGTCGTTTGTCTGTAGGGTCTTGGGTTCTACCTTCGGCATGCACTACGCACCTATCAAGGTGCCTTAGGTTGCAGTCTTTCGGACGCAACCTTCTCCTTCCATAGACCTTCTGAACCGACGGATCCCACCAAACTTTCTTGATCTATAGCGTTTCTATGTATGCCAATATAGTCCTCTAAGGTGCAAAGAATACTATCAATCGCTTCCTTGTACATCAATAAAGTCTTGTCACTATGCATTGCCAATGAAAAAAGGTAATTATGTTTTTGCTTAATTTCTCTCATTTTTTGCACTCGTATTGAATCATCCGGGTTGTAGTAAGACACACGTATATCTTCATAAGATCGAACAACATCCTTCCTCCATCGATCCAATATATATTTCTGGGGAATGGAAGCAGTTTCTTCCACCTCCATCACTCGTAGTATGTGTTTATAGAAAATACCTCTAAATTCAAATAACTTACAAGAGCAACAATAATCACCTTCGGCCTTGTTAATGGAAAGATGATAGACTAAAGTCGTATCACCTATTCAAAGATAATTCCTACAGTCCTCTAACAATGGTAGTAAAGGGAAGCAGGGTCGAATCCGTAAGGAGACAGAGTTTCTATGTTAATATTCAATCAAATAACTACTTCTGATGAAATCAGGAAGAAAAGACTGAACTAATAATTAAATTAAGAAAAGCAGGACTAAACTGAAGATTTAACTATGAATTAAAAGTCTAGTGCAATAGTTCGGTCCACCATGCTTATACCACTCAAGAGGTTCAAATAACTAATATCACCTAGGTTTAGAGTCGAACGATCAGAGCAAGTGTTAAGCTTATGGTCAGGTTTCAACGCTCGTGATTCAACATATGCAGTATGGTCACAAACATAATCAGAATCACTAATGTGCTCTAAGCCTCTACAAGTAAGACTGATCTGTATGAATGATTATTAGCTAGACATAACTCATGAAATTGGCCACTAACATAAATTATGAATTCACGAACAAATCACATTACAATCGCTCTAATCAAAACTTAGAAACTATAGCAATTCAAATAGCAATCATGGCATAAACATGGTTTTCCTCCCTAAAACCCTAGAAAAGGGGACTACTCACTCATGGCTATGAAAGACAAAACTAATTCAAAGTAAAGATTCATACTTGACAATAAAAGCAATAAACAATCACAAACAATCTAAATATGAATAAATAACAACGAACGAAAATAAAGAGATTACCGAAAATTAAGTCTGAATACGAACTATATTGAAAACTAAAGCAATGATCCAATCTTCAACAATGGAGAGAAAAACTAGAGTTCTAAAACTAGGGGTTAATGAAATAACAATGAAAATAAGATGTCTCTTAAAATAAACTAAGTGTTGTATTTATACTAAGTCTAAAAAGAATAGAAAAAGGATTAAAAACGGGCGACAAACCGCCCGTCATTAAACTAAAAAGTCAATCCGCCCGATCGGCCTAAACCGCCCGATGGCGTCGAGCAAAGCACTTCCTCCTCAAACTGGGATCTGGCAGCATTCAGCAATCGGTCCGATGTGTCTGGGCGAAATCCGCCCCATCGGGCGGTTCATACGTCTTCCAGAATTCAGCAGCAGACATGGCACAAGCAACTGGGTACCATTGAAAACATCCGCCCTATGGGTCCGGGCGACATCACCCGATCGGGCGTTTTGACGATCTTCCAGCAGCAGTAATTTCGCCCGATCGGGCGAACCCAGCCCTATGGAAACAGGCGAATGGCAGTTATCTTCCTTTGGCTCTTTGAGCCAATACTTTGAATCAAAGACGCCTCTAAGCCTATGAAATATGGCCTTAGAGCTCCGCAACTCAGCAAATCTGCCTCGTAACTCCGCCTATCATATGTTGATGCTCAAAAATAGCAGAAAATAGGGAGAAAACTCCCTCAAACCTGTAATTCAACGTAAAACACGCAAAGCACAACTAGATAGAGGAGTTAGCACAAAATAGCTCCTAAGAGCATAGTTTGACGCACAATTTAGCTCAAAAGTAGGGGGAAAAACTATACAAAATAACATAATATCAAAAGAGTATAATGCTTCCAATTTGATTTCCACAGGGGATATGTGACATTTTCATCGGCATTGTAAAATGTCATTGATCTGTCACCCGCCGTTCTTGAAAATGTTCGTGTACTTTAGACCAGTAACTTCCTCTTTCACCTCCTCAAATTTGGCATTAGTGTATGCCTTGTAGAACACCTCCTCCACTAGTATGGTTCGGTCACATTTACTGGGCTCATTCACGCATCGAAAGTTTAGTATCTTCTCTTCTTCTGCTTTCCCTTTCATGGCCATTTCGTATTGTTCAATAAATTGAAGCAGCCCCTTATTGAGGGAGACGTAGGTCTTGAAGAATCGATTGATACCTTCACTTCTTTGTGTGGATGCCATCCCGGCCCAAAAGGTGCTCCTCCAATAGCCCAGCGCTCATCTTTCCCTCATTTTAAATGCGTCCTTCACCCAAGAATTGTTTTCTAGTTTAAATTTTCTTATCATCTCTCCCCAAGCTTCATCGAACTCGGCTATAGAAAGAGAATCATGGACGACGTTAACCATGCACTCTTCTATGTCTCTGAAGTTCTATCTACTTCCTAAGCTCTTCCATGCATTTTGAAGTATGTGCCACAAACATAATCTGTGAGGGACATCTGAAAATACAGTAGAAACAGCCTTTCCAATGGCCTTACATTGATCGGTGAGGATACCCCTTGGGGATTTACCCATGCATGATAGCCATTGATTAAAAACCCACACAAATGTCTCCGCATCTTGATGTGAGATCAGTGCGCCTGCAAACACGATTGATTTCCCGTGATGGTTCACACCAACAAAAGGGGCGAACGGCATTCGATACCTTTTCAACAATGCAAAACATAAACGTCATAAACTGTTAGCAAGTGACGTATTGTTCAACTATATATTTTTAGCTGCAGTCTATATGACAGCAGTAAACAGATACTAGGTTATATTTTATGACTTTGACCGTTACTTTCAATTTTCCCAATTAGTACCAACTTTGCGTTTTTCAAACTTTGTATATGTTACACTACTTATAGTATATCATCAACCTTACATGGGGAACTTACCTGTTGCATAGAAATGTTGTGTCGAAGGTGATTATGTCTCCGAATTCCTTGCATGTAACCCTGCTCCTTGCATCAGACTAAAACACATTCATCAACCTCCCTTCATCATCCTTCTCGATCTTGTAGTAAAACTGACCATTCATTTTAGTCATGTTGTCGAAGTACTTCTCAAGAGCAGCTGCATCCCCTTCAATTCTAGATTTACGACGATGGACATTCACTGCATTACGCAAGTCCCTCTGATTGTACATTAGGTTCTCAAGCCCTCCGTTTTCGACCACCATCTCAGTGAAGTTCTTTGATAAGGGTATACCCGTGACGTCGTTGCTGACCATTTTCTCCAAACGTGTGTCATCAATATTCCGATAATTGACCATTAATCTGCAGCACGGCGGATTAAGTCATGATTGTGAGTTAGATTACAATTGCATATCACCATTCTACCGTCTTTCATACGCGCTTCGACAAACACTCCGCATCCTGTAACATTTGATCCCTCAGATTGTTGCAATCCCCCCTTCTTACAGCACAATCGTAATATTTTCATCATATGGTACTTTAGCTCTTGATCTCCCACCCCTGTTCTTTTAACACCTTTCTCCTTGTATCCCTTCATCAAATTGGATATTCTAGTAAATAGCTCAAACTCTTTTTTATAAGCGTAGTCGTGACAGTGCCGGGAAAATTCTTCGCCAGAAACAAAATACATTCCTTTTGTTGGCTCAACTTCTTCCTCATTTAAGTTCACATCATCTTCGTCAATTACTTCCACATGCACTTCTCTTTCTTCTTCTGTTAAGTCTATTACATTTCGATCTACTACCTCATTCAAGTCCAAAGTGACTTCCACTTCTCCAAATTCTAATCCATTGGGAACTACTTCCTCATTCAAGTCGCAATGTAACCCTTATTTTGTTACATTATCAGGGATTTCATAATTCAAGTCCAAGTTTACTTGTTCTTCATGCAAACTTTGATTTAGATCAATCATGAATTCTCGTTGTCCTTCCATATTATCCTGTCATTAATCAAACCCATTATCACCAACTAACTGTCTGTGTTCTTTAAATGAAAAATGTACTTAAATAACTCCTCATTCAGTTACTGTGTTAAGCAATTGTGATACTAACGGAAATGAAAGAAGAAAGTATTTATATCTCCGAACACTTACTATATTATACAGTTGTGTTACTAATTAAAAAATATTATTCATAACGAAAGCAGTATTGGTCTTAAGCTACAAACCCTAAAACACCTTCCACCGTTTTCCCCGCATCTTCTTCATCTTCTACAGCATATCGATTTATTGGAACAAGCATTTCTCAACAACAGCCTATTTTTTTCATACTATCACATCACTCGATTATCTAATACTTAACTTAACCGGTAAATTAATGAAATAAGTTCATGACTATCACTCCATTTCAATCTATTTCATTTCCACTTTTCGAAAATTATAAGATCTCAATTGACTGAAAAATAATAAGCTCTCGAATCGTCAATTGATGCTTGCATACGCTTTCAAAAAATTTTAAGTTCACAGATGCTTACCACTTATAGATGATCTGTCAATGAAGTAGTATCTCTTCACCAGAATCGGAGTTTTCCAGAGCTCTCACTCTCGCCGGAAAATATTTCATGTTATCTTCGTTGCATTTCTCATGCTGACAAGTCATTTAACGATTGTTTTACATAGAGATTTTAAAAGGGGGAAAGATTAAGCTCGCCGAAAAATTTTGTTGGCCGAAAAACTTGGCGCTTTTCATGGCTTAGATGAAGATGGATGAACATGAACTTAGAACAAAAGTTACTATGCACTGCATTAACTTTCCTACATTTACCAAAGAGGAGGGAAAAACTTTGGGTCAGCAAATGAATTCTTGGCTCCAAAAGAACCGCCCAACCCCGCCCACTTGGCTCCAAAGGCTGAAATTTTTCCCGCCCAAAACACCTCCTATTTCCCTCCCAATTGTTTTTAGTTTTGGTGATGTGGCAAGATGTAATTGGCTTAGATTTTTTGTGTATGTGGGGCTCACATAAACTAAGTTTATGTGTAGCCTTTCTCAAGATTATAGCTTGCTAGGAAATCTTGTGATTGATTAGTTATTGATTGATTATCATAGAACTTCATTCCATTTTTTTTTGTTTAGTTTTTGCTCTCATACCATAATCTTTCTTCTTGAAATCTTGATTTTAAGCCTCAACTTCTGAACTTCTTAAATTTCCTCCCAAGTCCTACACAAAGGCTCTCTTAAATCTGTAATTGTTATACCAACAACTACACCAAATACACCTCCTCCACCACCTCATCCTACAACAATACCCTTCTAATACAGTAACAAAAACTAGTGATTATGCTTCTTGATGGTAGTAGTTATAATGATTAGAAGGGGTCAATTATGTTAGGACTTTCTTCAAGAAACAAATTAGTATTCATAAATGGCACACTTATAAGTTACTAGTTGTTGAACCGCGCGCTTCACGCACGGCTCCCCAAGGTTGTAAAAGTTGAATTAGGAAAAACAAATGCTCATTATTAGCATATTCATTTTAGGAGAAAACAAATAGCTTTAATGCATAGGAATGTACATCAAATACGATAAACTTATAATCTTTTTCACAATTGTAAGCCATAAAATATCCCGATACATTGTACCTCAAGATACTATAATCAGGATATTTTGACGCACATAATTGTATTCAAGATATTAAATTTAGGATTCTATACCTTGTAAATACATGTGTAATACAAGACATTAAATCATTGGATGGCGATATATTCGGGAATTTGAATTTCTTCCATTAATGAATTTTCTCAAATCTTGTCGCATATCTTTTGTTGAAAACACTTCTAAAATATTTCTAAATTTGTAGATCTACAATTATCAACTTATAGAGAAAACTAACAATAGAAAACCATAGGATAAAAGTATAATACTCAAATTGTTCAATCTTTCTATTAACTATTGGTGATAAACATTAGCTTAGTGGTACCTTGACTTATTTTATGAAAATTTTCGACAAGAATAATTAAAAAATTATATTTTAATGCATGTTACTTTGACAATAACATATTACTTTGGGTAAATTTGATAAAGAACTATGTTGCTAATGATGTCCAATTGTCCTCTATGTTGCTAAGTATTATTTTCGATAACATTAACATATTTGATTATTATTTATTATTTATTTATTTATTTATTTATTATTATTATTATTATCATTCTTATTATTATCACAAACAAATTCAAAATATATACAAAAAGTTAGTGGGTAGCCGAGATATTATCTGGACCCCCACTATATTATTATTATTATCATTATTATTATTATTATTATATTGATGTTTGAAATTGAAGTTGTTTTACACTTTCAAAGTCCCAAAATCCACTCAACGAGCCATACATTTGAAAAGACAAAATATATTCATGTCAACACAAATTTTTATCTTCTCTCCCCGAGCCCCTTCTTCATGTGAAGCTTTTCCATCGTTGAGTTTCTCTAACTTGGCAAACTTGCACTAATTATCGCGCAAAATTAAGAATGAGATGTTGCTCCTTGTTTCCATCGATGACTTTTTGTGAGAATACAACAAAGAACTTCATGTACCACTAGAAATTGCAAATAGTAGTTTCCATAAATCCTTTTTTGGTATTATGAGATCTAAAACTCCGAAAGATAACAAAGAGATTTCATGTTTAAGGGTCTCACAACGTCAACTATATATAACTACCCTTAATTTCATTCATTTCTCCAACTACCTTGTACAATCTATCTATTGAAGTTAGTCAATTTCCGTTAGGTTTTTGGGCTAATCCGTTAGTCGGTATTGATTTAAAAAAATGAAGCAAGTGTGATATTTATAATAATAAAATGAACCTAGATATTTATTTCAAAAAAGAGGTTAAACCTAAGTAATTATTGCCAATTTTTCCTTATTTTAATTTCTAGCATATATTGGACAAATGTCTTTGAAATAAGCATTATTTAAGTAAGAATAGTTTTCTAACAGCAAGATATGATGTAGCAACGAGCATGATATCTTTTAATACCACAAACAACGGTATTTTTATTTCGTACAAAAAAATTGAAATACATATGAAACTTAATAGATGAGTACAATATAATTTTTGCATACATGAATAAGCCACATGGCTTCTCTCTTTTCCTCATCCTTGAACTATATAGTAGCTGTTTTAGGCTTTTAGCCCCCTTTCTCTATCTCCTCTCTTTTCTAGCTTTATCTGATTTTCAACATTGTCAAAACCTCCCCTCTAGCTATAGTCACCTTTGAATTGAGATTATTGGTTTCATCAACGCCAACATTAGTTCCACACTTTTTTCCCTCTTACGCTCTTCATTGAGGCCGTTTGTCTTATCTCCAAGGCTAGTGGAATACAGATAACCATGTTATTGCAAGCATAATAATTTTCACCATTTAACATAATTACAAACACCAAATCTCACCAAGTACTTGAACCGCATAAAGCTTGTTGCCAAAAACCATCGCTTCCACCTCTGCTAAACTATCTCCAATTGGCCAAAGCCATCACAAGCTTATCTGCGTATTTTCAATATATATCCACTCAGTATTGCGCAATAAAGACATATGACTAAATCTTCCACACATCTGAATAAAGTAACACATTGAAATAGACATCTATCTTTCTAAGCTCATCTTCTTTCATACCAGAGTTTTTTTTTTCATTCTATCTCTCTTTCTAGCTTCCTTTTGGCTGGAAAAGAACATATCCAGATAAAATTAACAAAAGTTACTAATATTAAATCTAGATGAATTTTCATCTAAAAGAAAAAAAAATTTGCTAAAAGAAGGTCAAACGACCAACAAATGAAGCCATGAGTTCCTAATTTTTAATACATACTCTTAAAAGCATCTCTATATTTCAAAACCTGCATTAGATAACCATCCATAACAAAGTTGCAATAGCCATAGAAGTGGGGCGTAAAATTAACCCATTTAGTGTTATAAGTTCCTTTTACGACATTCATCTTACTTCAAGCACATTAATCACAAAGAACGAGTTAAATTAAGGGGAATTCAAAAGAAGAAAAAGGACGAGAAAATACCATTTGTAGCCATTGTTTGACAAATGAGAGCATTGAAATAGTAAGTCTCTTTTTGTGCAAACTCTGAATCATTAGGAGTGCTAACTCAATTTTCCATCACTCTCCTGCAATTATATGAGATTCCACTTTTCAAAAGAATATTCAATTATACTAAAGGTACAACAAAAACATCAATGCATAAGAAAAAAAGAGTCTAAAATTTACCTAGAATAAATGGAGTGATGATCCTCAAAAAGTAACCAAATTTACAAAAGCACAACAAAAGGAATTGAGCAAACAAATTTTTTTGATCCCTATTGGAAATGATGCAAGTAAAGACATGTGAATCAATTAGGACATTTAAACATTCCATGATCCTAGAATACAAGAGCAAGGCAAGAAAAGCTATTAGCTTAAAAATAGAAGAGAGAGGTGAGTATTAGTTTCTATCCAAGGCCAAAAAGTTGATAGAAATAGCTAATGACGACCCTGACTAACACTATTACAGCTTTGATTATCTCTAAAAGAAATTAAGCAAAACCATAACTCGTGAGAAAGTATTAAGTAGCTCGTAGCAGAATCGTGAATCATATACTAATTCTACCAATATAGTGTTCGAAGGTTAGGGCAAAAACGAAACTTTTAGCAATATCACATCACAAGGAGAAACCATTCCAAGTATTGGTGATTCAACTTGCTAGCAGAGTTCTCCAATTCCAAGTATTTCTCAATTGAAAAATTCTTTTAATAGAGAGGTCTAATTTCAATATAAGGATTTTACCTGTCAACCATCATTTATCTTCACTCTCTAATTTATGTCTTTGGACCTTGTTAGATGAGCATTAACCCTAATTATTAATAAAGTAAGCAAATAGATAAATAGAACAAATCTGGCATATAACCAAAACTATGTGTTCCATAGCGGACAACTTCCACTTTTCACAAATAATAATCCTCTAGAGGGTACATTAAGTAATGTCATTTATAAGAGAGGCTAAATTTTGATTTGACCATTCTTTTTAGTTTGGATATTCATCAATGATATCAGAAAAAAATTACGAGAGCAAATTAAAAACCATTAAATCAAGTTGCTAAGTCGAAAAATATATGAGTATAAGAATCAAAGAATCTAAACAATAGGAATACTTACTTGCTAAAGTCCATCAACATCTACTTGTGCAAATACTGAGGAGAACTGGAGAAGGAGGAGAAAAGGGAAGATATACTTGTGTGTGGAGGTGTTCTGCAGTGAAACTCTATTGGTGCTAGGGCCTAGCATATGGCGCCACCACCTTCACGAAGGGATTATATGCACATGTATTAGTGTTCAAAGAAGTCCTAATTATCCTCCATTATCATGTCACTAATTTCACTTCAATTCCTGTGTTCTTTTCTCAATTTGACCAAGAAATAATGTCAAAGGGAAGAATTTTTATAAGTTTAGATAATTGTTTGACGATTTTTTAATATATATATTCCTTCATCCTTCCATGGCATGTAAATATTTAAAAACCTCATAAAGCTTTTAGACGGTCAAATGAAACACAAATCTTATGTTTCCGATTTCTTAATTGTAAATAGAGCACATTCAACATAATTGTATTTTTAAATGTGAGTTCGCGTGAGTAAATGAATTTCTATCATAAGAAATGTAAGATGCATACACCAGGAAGTTTCCAACATTGTCCCTGACTATAAATAATTTCTCTCACAATCTCCAAGCCAAAGAGAGAATTAAAATTTCACACTCTAACCCAAAAAGCACATGACTCAAGTAAGTTTTACATTTGATAAATTTGTCATGCTTGTGCTTGGATATTGACTCAAATATGTTTTACATCAAGTTGCCCAGCAAGAATATAATCACAAACATAAGTGTCCTGATGAAGCACAAACAAAGAAGATATGAACAATGGTAGCATAACTCTAATGGAAAATAGAGATTCTGGAATAATCTAGTGCGTAATCTACCTCTTTCATATTATCCATAATTATGTATTTCTGAGCAAAAGATGAAGTTGCAATGGTCTCCTCATAAGCATATTTCCCATGAACAATTGAAGTATAATTTCCTCTCTTACGCTTCTCCACCACGTTCCACACCTATAAAGATATTTGTGCACAGAGAAGAGAATAAGAGACAATAAGGTTATCAAACATAAGTTAGCTGAGGGAATCAAGTGGAACAACAGATCAGTTATTAGTTATTACAATATACCTTACTCACCCAAGGGCAACCTGTCTCTACTATTTCTACATTTTTTTTCACTCAAAGTCAACATTTTGTCAACAGCAGCTCCAAAAAGCTGGCAAATCATAACATCACCTTTGTCAACAACCTCAAATTGCTTCTGCCCATCCTCGACAAGGATATTCTGCACTTCCATCTCTTCCAGTCTCTGCAACAAAAGACCTCTTATTCAGTAACTTATCATTTATAGATGAACACAAATGGGGGTGACACCGTGCCAGTGATCACGCGAATTGATGAAACTAAAGATCTGTAGGTAAAGGAAGCGTGCACAAGAAGTGAATACACCCGAACTTAACACTGACAAAAAAGAAGGGTGGAGTAATCAATAGAAAGTCATTAGACTCACACCAAACACATAATACAAGTATGCACAAAGTGATGGCACCCATATTCTCTTTTGGGGCGAAGGGATGTGGGTGTATAATATAAGTCAGATAGGGCAATCTATTGAAGCTAGATTTTAAACCAAAATTACACCTCAAAGACTGAACCAGTTTAGCTTGCCTGCTATCATGATAATGAAATTGAAACTAACAAACCTACGAAGAAGTATGACCCACTCAACATTTTTATCGATTACATAGACTCTTAGGGAACTGTTAAGCACTTAAGCCCCAAATTCCATAGCTTCAACACATCTATTTTAAAGGAAATAAGTCAGGCGAGTACGGCTAATTCTTGGACTACTCAAACAGACCTGCTGGCGCTATCAATTGACACCAAAACAAAACAGAAATTAATGTTTTGTTTGACAAGAGAACAGTTTTGGCTTCTGTAAAAGTTTCTTCAATTTACAAATGAACAATTTGTAGAACTCAAAATCAATAAACAAACTCTCAATATAACAGTTTCTCCAAGCACGTGATTAAATGTATGATGAGGGAGGGAAAACTTACCTCATAACCATAGTAGTCGTTGCTGAGAAAAATAGGAGTTGGTTGAAGGTGCTTCAAATCGGGCCATGCTTCAAAGCTTTATGGAGAGGGAGAAGCACACAATCAAATAAAATTAACGCATGAAAAAAGAAAACCTAGTTTCTACATGTTCACAACACAAACTAAACAAAAGAATTGGAAGAGAAGAGCATGTTTGTTTTTCAAGCTCTGGAGCACCTCCTCTTCAATTCTACCTCAATTTTATGCTACACGATTTCTCTTTCATAGCATTAAATCAGACAATGAACAAGCAAATCTAATTATCTGTGTATCCAACATTTCAACATATAAGTTATATCAACTTTGCAAGAAAACTAAAATACTAAATCTCTCAGTCCCTAACCTATTAACAAAAAAAAATCACACTGACATATCCAATAACAGAGGTTGCGGGGGGAAAATGACAGAATGACAAAGGGAAAACATAATATATATTGAACAAAAACACTAAAAGGAAACTAAAAAAATAAATAAAATGAAGAAGGAAACTAAAAATGGATCTATACAAATTACCTGGTACTGAACCTCAAAATATAATTTCGTTGGTGGAAGAAAGTTGATGAAAGCCAATTCCAGAGAAGAATGCAGAAGTAACAATATACTAACACTAAAATGTCGCGCACATTTATCGCCATTATAGTCCAAATCCTCGTCCTCCCTCGATTAAACAGGAGAAGATGAGACCACAGTTGCTGTTGTTGAGAATTCGCAGAGAGTTTGCAGTTCAGCAATGGCGGACCGCAAAAAGCTTCGTTGCCTGAAAAGAAAATGGAGTAATGGGTGTTTGAAATTTCTGGTAAGAAACCAACAACAAAACCCTAGAAGAGGTGTCGAATAGGATAAATGACAGTGAGTGAACCTGAATGTTTTGCATCCAGATCACTATTCCTCATAGCAAAGCTGAGATGAGTGGTGGAGAGGAAAATCAGGAGAAAAAGGAAGAAAACCAAGAGAAAGACAGAGGTGAGAAACGAAAGGATGAGCGTTTTATTGGATTCTTAAGAAACAGTGTTTTTCAGCGTTTTGTGACCCAGACTACTGTTCCTAAGAACAGTAAAATCACTTCTTACTTTTATAAAGGTTAGGGATAAAGGTTAGGGATTTATAAAGGTTAGGGATACAACCTCAAACCACATATCACTATTTTTGATGCCTGGAATAGATGTAATGCTTTAGTAACTGGTTGGTTGTTAGTTTCTTTGGAGAAGTTAATTGCAAAGAGTTTTTGATTTTTCTTAACTGCATGAGCTCTTTGGCAAGATCTTGAAGAAAATTTTGGGAGAATGGCTTTGTATTCCATGCAACAGTGTTATAACAGAGTAGGTGCTAAAGAATAAATAAGAACGTAAAAGCAATAAAAGCACACACAGAGTTTAACGTGGTTCACTAGCAATGTGCTAGATACGTCCACCAGACCAGAGGAAGAATAGTTTATTAGGAGAGTAGAATACAGAATAGTGTTAGGCAACACTAAGATAATCAGATTGTGAATACGGCTATAGGTTTATTAGCGAGACCTCCATGCTTGGTTATTCGAAACTACAGATATTCAAGGCATATCTAACAAATCTCCACCATGACTTAAATTCTCCCAAATCCACCAGACCACAGATGTACCAGATGCAACAGCTAAGTTGCCAGATGTACCAGACTCTCCTTTGTACCAGATTGCTCCTTAAGAGCTCAGATTCCTAGATTGCCCCATAAGAGGCCCATACTCTCTGTGCTTGGTTATTCGAACCAACATATATTCAAGGCATTATCTAACAAACAGAAATTACTTGAATTGCAACAAGCAAGAAATGAACCTGTTTTGAGTTTTTTTTTTACTAGGATTAAGGCTGCATGGGGATGAGATAGACAGTGAAAAATCCCCTTCCAATTTGTGTTTGTACAAATTTCTTTTGTACCTTGCCACAAAATATGCTGAAAACACAACTGGGCTACAGGTTGATGATGTTCTTAGTGGTCGTTTGGTTTACATGGGAAGTCGAAATTCCAATGAAATCCTAATTTATACGAAATTAGTTCCTTAATCACATGGGAATTTGGCTAAAGTGTTTAGTTGACAATGGGGGAATTAAATTCCCATGGGAATTTATACTTACCTAGGGGATCCTATGTACTTCCTCCCGTATCAAATTATTGGCTACACTTTCCAAATAAAGAAATTTCTTATTAGATGCAACATTTCTTTATTTGGCTTTTCCTTCTCTCTATCTCTCTCCTACCACATGGCTTTTACCCTCTATCTCTCTCACATCAAAAAACTGCATTAGAGCCCGCAAAAAAAGTGTAGCAACTAATTTGATACGGAGGAAGTAATTAAATTCCTCCATTTTGTGGGAAGTTGAAATTCTAAATTCCTAGGAATTTCAAATTCCTCCATTTTGCCATTTTAGTGTCAACCAAATAATTCACCCATTTTCTAATTCCTAAGAAATTATATTTCCCATGTTTTCTCATGTCAACCAAACAATCACTAAGTCCTTTTTTAGTTATTGGAGTCAAACTTTAAAAATTTTGACCAAATAATAAATACAAAGAATACTCATGTAAGATGTTGTTAGATCCGCCTAAATATTTACTTTCATAGTATCAACTTTATATTTTTAAAAATACGAAATTGAAGATATAAAAGGTTAAAGGTACGTCTTAGATTCCGTGAAAAAGAAAACATAACTAATATCATGAAATGGAGGGAGTATCATTTAGGCATACAATATGTGAGAGGAGATAGTGAGAGATAAATTAGTTAATGAAGCCTTCTTTCACCTGCCTTCGTGGCTCTCTTGAGAGGAGATAGTGAGAGATAAATCAGTTGGTTAAGCCTTCTTTCACCTGCCTTCATGGCTCTCTTGCACAACAAAAATTATATATAAGAGGACAAATTTTTTTAATACATGAGAGCATCTACACTCATAGTCAAATTGCATAAAAATTGTACATGAGACATGAAAAAAAAAGTCTGTCATGAGTTCAAATAGATCATGTTGTGATCAAATAGTTAATGAGAAAAGCAAAAAATAGACCAATCACGCAGTGACATGTCACATCGGATTTTTTAGTCAAATATGTTTAAAATTTCAAAATAAAATATATCTATATGAAAATCTACAAAGTAAAAAATATAGTTATATTTTCTTGAGATCTATTAATAGACACCTATTTTTATACTTTTGTTTTTTTAAAATTTCTAATTCATGAGTAATTGAGTGATCATGAGTGGGGTGCATTTGATGAGTAAGAAAGTCGTTGAGAGAGATGATGTGCGTTTTTGGCTCATGAGTGATGATTGCTCTGAGTGACAAAAAGGAGTGCCTAAATCACTCGCCATCAACATTCGGCCAGCTCAAAAATAATGGAAAATGTAATTAGGACAAAAAAAATAGAAAAATGGGAAATCCTTTAGGGCCTAGGGGAAGAAGAGAAAGAGATACCACATTTTAAGACGAGATTACAACCACTGTCAACAGAAGTAACAAACACCATTCATTTGTATGTCAAACATAAAGCATAATCCAGAGCTGAGCAGGAAAGGCTCACCAAAATCATGCAAGATTAGGTTGAAGTAGCATACATTATGCCAGTTCCAAAACCATCACTGTTAGTGCTCTCTTTAGCAATCCATAAACAAACCCCTTTTGAATATTAAGGAGAAAGGAAATTATCTCTGAAAAATCGGTGCTCTCATCACTTTCAGTAGCCTCGGAGCTGGGGCTACTGCCAGCATTTAAAGCCATACTATCTTCGATTATGTTCCTTGGATCAGCAGGCCTTGCAGGAAGTGAGGTCTTCAGATTGGTGTCAAGGTTGAAGCCCACTTTGGCTCGTTCTGTTCCAGAGAATTAAGCACTGGATGGGGAACCATAAGTAGAAATTGATGATGCTAGAGAAGGCTTCTCCAGGAGGACTTTGCCTCTGTTAATATGTTGTGCACAGCACTTACGATCCGGAGCAACTTCCTTTGCACCGCCACTTTTTCCCATCAGTTCTCCTACACCTTGGCTCAGGTTCCGAGTTGTTCTTGCGACTTTCGACTGTCGAGCACCTCATACTTGAATCTAGAAGGGCATGGCTCAAACAAGATAAATTTGAGTACGGTAAATACGGAGAGATTATAGACCTATAATGATAAGCAGCACTAATGCAACATATGTATTCCATTCTTGATAATCTTGAATATAGAACACGAAGAGTATGTCTCATGCACGTAAGACATTAAAATGATGCAAAAGATGAAGAAAGTAAAACTTCAAAAATATGCACATTCACCATAGAATATATCCAACAGTTAGTCAGCAGTAGATCAGATTTGCTGATTGCTATAGTCAAGGGCATTTTTATGTGAAGTCGATGATGAAGAATCCTCAATTCAAGTTGAGTACCAATGTGAAGCACAGAAAACAGCCTACTATAAACTAAGCAACTAAAGTTTTAGCACCACAACAATAATTAGTCCAAATAGAAATTATAGGACTAACCATTTTGAAGAACACTTTTGGGTGAAAAATCCGATCCTGAAGCTAGGTTGATGACAGGAGCTCCCATCCTAAAGCTAGATGGCCCATTGATCTGATTTAGACTTTCCGAAAGAAAGCAAGTCAAGGATTGGTCCTGGAAAAGATCTTTCAGATTGTTTAACACAAACAGCAATGTAAACTCATAAGAATAATCGAATTGGAACAGAAAGTGCTTTTATATGATATAGGAACGAATCGCTACCCAAAGATTAAGGCAAGCATACATCAACCAGATTTGAGAATTACACGTTCATACTAACCAATTTTCTGAGCGAAGCATAGAAGTACATATAAGCTCTGATTGGCTTAAGGTCATCTGGAGATTCGGGGAAGCTTATAAAAATGGATTTTGTTGCATGAATATTAGTTAGTTTAATAAATCAATACCTTAAAGAGTAAAAGAGTAATAAATATTTTCAGAAAGCAGCAATGATTGTTTGTTAGTCACAGTAATAATAATCATGACAATCGGAATGCACAGGCACAACCATATTCATTGTTGTTAGAAAGCTAAAAAATGGTTTCCTAGAATCTCAAAGGTACAGTTTGAATATACTCTTCTGTTCTCTAGCTTTTCCCAATTTTTGGAAAGATCCAAACCCAAAATCTGAGGCTGCATCTTTCATGTGTTTCACTGCTGATAACCCATGTTTAGATTTGTTTTGGAGTTTGAATTTTCCTTGTTCACCAAACTCTGCTCGTCCGTCAAATCGCTCACCGACCATTCCTGTTCCTCCGAGTTTTCTGTTTGTCTGTGCCCCAACAATCACATCTGTGGCCTCGAGCTCGGCTCCTTGTACTACCAATCTCTAAAGCAATGGCCTTTTTGATGCATAATACTCCTCTGCAGATATGCATTTTGCATATAACAGCTCCTGTTTCGAAAAATCTATCAAACTCGTACATATTTAATGCCGGGAAAAAGTGGCATAGTACTTATTTTCAAACAATTCAATCACATGTTCAAATCCCTCTCAATCTATGAGCAAAGTAAGCTACGACTATGTTTCATAACACATTTCAGCTAACAATTATATAAGGTATCTCAACACCTAGAGCATTTGGTAGTAGGAACTCAAATTAACTTGAATTCAGAATGACACTTTATTACCTCCTACGAAGAAGAGCTGAAACTGCTACTTGTCATTAAGCTGATGCCTTCCGTTCGACTAGTATATCCATTTCAGCTAATGTTGCTAAACATAGACTAATTCTATTCATCTCATCATTTCAGGTGAAACTGACTTTGTAAAGAACATCAGGGATTCCAACTTCTTAATATCTAATAGAAAATTAGCAATTTTTATCGGTTTCATCGCCTTTTCAGCTCCTGTTGTCTAATTCTCCTTTGAGATCCTGTCATTTCAGCTATAATAAAATTAAACACAAATACTCAAGTATTCTAATGGATCTCATCACTTCTAAAAACCATCAACAAGCACAAGCCACATCTGACAAATGCAATTGGGGAAGATGAAAGGGGAACAGAAGCCAGAGAGTAATTATAATTCTAATGTTAAGTAGATTATGCGCAAGCCCATCCGTTCTGCTATAAAAGGATCTCAATAATATTTAACCCGTGTTTCATCGATACAGGTCTCAGAGTGAAGATTGAGCAATGACAGCAAACCTAACCAAAGCAACCGAAAAATCGAACACAAAAAGGCGACTAAATAAGGCTAATATTTTGGACTTGAAATAGTGTTCTAGAAATACACAAAACATCATACGGTAAATCAAAAAACTGAAATGCATCGTCTAACTTCACTTTACACAAACATCAACAACTCAGGTCTACTATAGATGTTCTCTCCCTCATCCTCCAGGGTGGGGTAAGCAGCAACAAGAGCATCCTGTGCTCCAATATACAGGGAATTATATATCTTCCAGTAGACTTCCCTAACTTTTCTTGCAGGATGAAACAAGCCTTGGAGACAATAGTTTAGTATTGCAGCAGCACCCAAAGCAACTCTCATCCCTTCAATGGCTTCCGTAACAGCATTGATGACGTGAGGTGAAGTCTCAAAGATGTTGGGCCACACGTAATTCATAAGGTGCACCAATGCATCTTCACAACCTAAACCTGCAACACCAAGAGCCATGTGTTTCACTGCAGAAGCTGCAGTCTGCCGGTGAACCAGGTCCCTGTCCATAAGAGCATCTTCAAGGAGAGGAGTAACGGCATAGATATAATCCTTCCCCATTTCACCAATATACTCGAAGAGGAAAGAGAGAGATTTCAGAACACCGTTTTGCACGTTCAACTCCGGAACGCGATATTCATTCATGAGTGCCGGCAAAACAGTAAAAGGTGAACAAGTCTCAGCAACAATTGCAATAGCCACAGTCGTACAGACACGGTTCTGACGCTCTTGAACCTTAAGATTGTTCAGAAGAGTAGCCAAGACATCCTGAGGTCCAATAGCTTTGGCAATGTACCCAAAAGTGTTCACTGTGGCTCTTCGGATACCTTTCTTGTGGGCCTTGAGCATTTCCAGAAGTTCAAAGCATATCCTCATCCATTCTCTTGCAGGAACAAATTCTGCTCCACGATCTGCAATACGTCCCACAAGATCAATGCAATTCTCCTGGACTTTTTCATGCCTATTCTTCAAAATTGGAGTCAACCTGGGGAGTAAATCTTTTATTGGTGGAGTCATCTTAGTCATACCAATGACATTCACGATTGCTTTCAATGCTCCCAAAATCGAACCCAGCACCTCAGGATACTCCTCTCCGAGATACTCGTACAAAACCACACCCAAGTGACCCATAAGCTGCTCCTCTCCACACTGTTTCATAACCACTGCAATTCGGGAGATAAGGTCAGCAGCCTGCTGTCTTACTTTTGCACTCTTGTTATTCAAACGCCACTTAATTGTACCACATATCTGAGGGAGATAAGGTTTCACCCTTTGGCCAAGGGCATTGACCACAGCACCAAAACCATTAAGCATGACATTGGCATCATCACTAGTCTGCTCTTGAAAAGCATACAAAATACCATCAATCAGAAGTTCCTCCAAACGAGCATCAATATCAGATGCCCCCAAGTTGGTGACCACTTTCTCTATCGTCTCCATGACCATACGCCTATAGGGTTCACTCTCATCTTTAAGATCCTCCACTATCCTACCTACTATATCAGCAACACCTACCTTGTTGGCTATCTCTACGGTAGTTTCCACAAGCTGCTTGTAGTTTCTCCTGTCCAATGCCATTCTCCTAACCCAAAAGTTCCTAAAGAACTCTGGAAGAATATCACTTCTGATGTAATCAGCCTCTACACCCTCAGTGCTAACACATTGCTTAACCACTTTTAGAACAATCTTCTTCATCTCTTCATCTGGTGACTGAAACTCCCGAATTAAAATGAACATGACTTCTTTTGTATAGTAGCTAGCATAAAGAGCATCCATCAATGGAATGATAAAACCAATGGCCTTCAAGAATGCAGCCAGGACCTTTCCACGGTGTGATCTGATACCTTTCCACAAAGGTTTTAACACAGAGTCAAAACTCTCTATACCATATGGGGCTGAAGCCTCGGCAAGAGCTGCCAGAGAAAGTGCAGTGATTGTTCGGACCTTCTGATTCTCATCATTAAGACCATGTTCAATGATCTCCACCAGAGATCTCAAGTGTGGCAATACAGCACAACCAATCAAAATAGCTATCTGTTGAACAATCTTGATACCTGTGTGCCGGGCTTGCCATGACTTCTTACTTTGACACACAGCCTTCAAGAATGGCAGCAGAGCAGGAATACCAAGAGCTGAAGCCACAACACTAAAAGCCCTTGCAGTTGTATTTCTTACGTACTCATCAATATTGTCAATATCAGGTCTCATGGCGGCAATCATAGTGGCCAATCCAGCAGCCTTACTCAAGTTTGAAATGATCTCTCTACCCTCAACACGAGCATAGTAATCTTCATCAATCAAGAGTGGTTCAATAACCACAAGGATCTTGTGCACGAAAGGTCGAACCAACTCATCGAGCTTGTATAGCACCCTGTCGATAACTTTCACCAGAAGATGTCGTTCTTGGTCCTCCAATGTCGGCTGCATGAGCAAAGGCAAAATCTGGTTGAACAAAGGGCCAGCACCAAATTCTCTTGCCTTGTCAGTGAGTTGCCGTAATGCAGTCTTTCTCTGAGGAGGGGTACCATTTTTCACCTTAAGTAGCAGCTTCATAATCTTTCTTTCCTTCTGCTCCTCTGGGGACAGCTCTTCCTCATTTTCTTCATTCAACAACACTCCAAAATATTGATAATCCTCTGGTTTCATAAATGGCAAACCATTAGCAGGCTCCTTACCAACATCAAACTGTTGAGTCCTGTCTTCAACTGGTATTTGATAAAGCGGAGTCCCCATTGGAGTGGGTGTGGCGAGAAGTTTCCTTGCTGGGGTCCTAATTGGCACATAAGAAGCTGGAGGGTCCAGGATCTTGTAACCTTCAGTCGGGAACATGGCATCAAGCTCTTCATCAGTCAACGGTCTGTTCCTCTCCTCGATATCCTTCTCCCACCTCATTAAGTTATACTGTTCCGGAGTAAGGGGTCCCCGCAGATTCAACTGTCCAGGAGTAGGTGTAGCCATATCAACCCCACCAACAGGTGTCACACCAGGAGTCATAGCCACAGAAGGGGTTGCCCCAGCCATCGGCGTAGCACTCCCCATGGTTGCTGGAGTCTCATCCCACCTTGACCTTTGTCTCTTTGGAGTCGGTGTTGCCATACCAGTGATCTTCGGAGTGGCATCCCATGTCATTCCAGCAGGAGTGGCACCAGGAGTGGCACCACCAGCCGATGGTGTAGCATCAGAATCATTGACACGGCCAGGCGTTGGTGTCTCATCCCACCTATTCCTCCGAACAGAAGGAGTAGCATCACCAAGTCTCCCTGGCGTTGGAGTAGCATCCCACCTTCCAATCCCAGGGGTAGAATCAGGCATATCCCAATCTGAAGAAGATTTAGCCTTCTTCGCAACGTTCCCATCGGCTTGCTGATCCTCAGACTTATCCCACCTATTTCTCCTCTTCTGAGCAGGCTGAGCTTGACCGACAACACCATCATCAACCCCTTTTTCCTCTTCCAGTTTCTTCTTTTGCTCCTCCTCCTCTTTCTTCTTCTTAGCAATGGCCCGTAATGTCTCCTCCTTGTCCCTCTTCAACGCCTCATCCCTCATCACTTCCGCATAAGTCCTTGTATTAACATCCGGAGTCTTATCCCCCATAGCAAAAGCATCATGTCTCGCAGGAGAAATAACTCGATCAAGCCTCCTTCGACGATAATCATCCTCACGATCAATAATCCTCTGTGACTTCCTCAACCCATCATCCATATCAGCCCCAACACCCGGCATTTCCTTTAAAAGAGACTTCGGAGCCGTGTAGGAGGCCAATTTTCGAGCCACCTCATTGTCCATAGCATCAGCAGCATCCTCATCATCGTCAACAGGAATCGATTGGACATAATCCTCCCTCCTGTTGTTTCCATAAAGATCAGTATCATAGGTAAGAGATGAAAGAGAAGCCAACTCCTGCTCCATCTTCTTTCTCTCCTCCTGAGTCTTAGCTATCTCCGGATCAACCGACGCCATTCTTGTAATTAAAATCTAAAACTCCTCAATAACCACAATTATCTCAGTAAAAATTAAAACCCCTCAGATGAATCCAACCTGCAAGTTTTTCAGCTGATTTTAATATCCGCACAAACAGTAATCTCAAAAGGAGTTACAATTTCATCCTATAAATCAAATTCAATAACACGCATATATCACATCAGAAAGTTGGAGAAAAAATCTTTACTATCTAGGAACATCAAAGCACTGTAATCACACAAATTAGGTTAAATTACCTAAATAACCAGCTTGAACCTTCAATTTCATCTATATATCAATATATGGCTTGGAATCGATTAATTAAAAGCAAAATGGACACTAACAGCAGCAAAAAAAAGTTCGATTAAAAAAGATGCACGAAGAGCATGAAGACATATGTACGAAACATTCAAAAAGAGAATGGCGAAAATGAAGAAAATAGACAGATCGAGAGAGTTGTACCTGGCGAAGGCGATGCAGTGATCGGAAATGGTGAATTTGTCGAAGTATGATAAAGTTAGGGTTTCGAAATACCCTGTGCAAGAAAATGAGCGAAAGAGATACACTTGAAATGGTGTAGGGCGGTTCGAGGGGGAGATGTGGCGGTGTATGGAGGAGAGGAAAAGACCACGAGTGAACCGGATATTGTCCGGTTCTTTGAAATAATTAGCAGTTGTTTAGTTTACGTGAGAAGATGAAATTCCTATAAAATCTGAATTCATAAGAAATTAGTTTATTAATCAAATTCTTTCACCAAAAAAAGTTTATTAATTATATTTATGGGACTTAGATTAAAGTTCTTAGTTGACAATGGGAAAGAGAATTTCTACTTACCTAGAACCTAGAGGGTCCAGGTAATTAAATTAGGAATTTCAAATTCGTTCATTTTGCCATTTTAGTGTCAACGAAACAACTCACTCATTTTCTAATTCGTAGGAATTTCTATTTTTTATGTTTTCTCATATCAATCAAACAACCACTAGACGAAGCTCACCATCTCGATTTGATATTCCTATCTGAATCCGATTTGGTGGCATGTATTCGAAGCTGACCTATAACAAACAGGATTATAGAATCTTAAGAACTTGAATTTCATTCAATCTGATCCATTTGTCATATATTTTAATTGTGCTAAGTTCTATAATATTTTGATGTTGTTTACTTGTTTGCCTTCTGTAAAAAGTCAAGTGGCATCTTAATACTCATTCTAGCCGATTTCTATTTTCTAATTCCTAACAAATTCTAATTCTCATGTTTTCATGTCAACCAAACAACCACTTAGACGAAGCTCACCATCTCTAATCAATTTGATGATCTGATTTGAACCCGATTTGGTGACATGTATCCGAAGCTGACCTAAAACAAATAGGATTACAGAGTCATAAGAGCTTAATTTCATTCGATTTGATCCATTTGTCATATTTTTTAATTGTGATAAGTTCTATAAGATTTTGATGTTGTTTGTTGGTTTGCCCTTTCTAAAAGTCAAGCAGCATATTGATACTCATCATTTTAGCTGATTTCTATTTTCTAATTCCTAACAAATTCTAATTCCCATGTTTTCTCATGTCAGCCAAACAACCACTTGGACGGAACTCACCATCTCTAATCAATTTGATGATCTAATCTGAACCCGATTTGGTGACATGCATTTGAAGCTGACCTAAAACAAATAGGATTACAAAGACATAAGAGCTTAATTTCATTCGATTTGAACCATTTGTCATATTTTTTAATTATGATAAGTTCTATAATATTTTGATGTTGTTTATCTTAGCCGATTTCAGCCGATTTCTCAAAATCTGTGACACTTAAAGAATTTTGTGTCTATAAACCCAAAAAATTATTGTCTTCAGGGTTGCCTTAAAGTGCGTGTCCAAAAGTCATTGTATTGGTTAGAGGTGTTCGGGAAAATCCGACTCGTCTGAGTCAACCCTGCTGACCCTTGTAATTTTGCCAATTTCTTGATTTTATTGGGTCGGGTACCCATCCTGCTAATTGCGATTTACTGAGTCGGATAATGGGCAGGTTAATTAGAAAATATAGGTACCCATTTGACCCGTGACAAACGTTTTTGAGTAAAAAATTGTTAAGTTGTGCCTTCACCTTTTCAAAGAATGTATTTTTCTCTTCACTCAAAATCCCTAGCAATGTGGTGGAACTCCTCCCTGTTGTGCGTTGTGCCTCCTCTCACTCAAACAACTCGCAAGTCGCAACTCCCGCATTATTGAGCACACTCGAATCTCCCTAATGTGCATTGTGCCTGAAGTCTTCTCATCCATTCGTTCCATTATTATTTCCAATCGTGATTTACAATTTGTTATTTGGGTTTATCCTGATTCACAATATTTTTTCATGGTTTGTCTATTAATTTGCTTGGAGGAATTACAAAATTGTTGGTATTTGCACTGCCGGAGTTTTCAAGTGCATTTAGGATTTTTTTATTCAAAACCACCTAAAGTTTTTCACGTGTTTAGAAACTCCCACTTTTATGTTTTATTTTATAAGTTATCACCTAAACTTTTCAATTTTCTCATAAACTCCCACCACTTGACTGTTTTAGTCTATAGATCTGTTCTCCCCATCTTATTTTCAGCTCAGTTCAATTCAGTTCAGTTTCGTTTCGTTCTTTTATAACCATTTTATTAATATTATTATTATGTTGATCTAATTTATATTACTAATGACTCTTATTATTATTATTATTATTATTATTATTATTATTATTATTATTTATTTTTATATTATCACTATTAAGCATTATAACAATAATAATAATTAATATTATTATTTATTTTTATATTATTACTATTAAGCATTATTATTATTATTATTATTATTTTATTTTTATATTATTATTATTAAGCATTATTATTAAGTATTAATATTATTATTATTATTTATATTATTATTGTTAAGCATTATTATTATTATTATTATTATTATTATTTTTATTATTTTATTATTATTATTACTATTATTATTAGTGAGTAACATGGTTTATGATGTGTTTTCCTTAATTGAATTACTCCTCTTGAATTAGGGTTTTGCCTATAGGTTTTTACCTTTCACTTGAAAGGGATTTTCCTATTTTAGACTTAGTTTAATTAAGTTTCTTTATTTTATTTATTTAGTTTATTTTCTTAAGTTAGGCGTGTGACATTAGATAAGATTAGGTTGTTATTAGTTTGTTTTAAAAAGATAAGATTAGTTTAAAAGATAAAATTAGGATTCTTTAAAGATATGAGTTAGGGGATTGTCCTAACCATATTAGGTCTTCTTATCTTTATTTTGTTAGACAAGGATTATTTTTTATCTTGTTTGTTTAGGATTATGATTAGTCATGTCTTCTCTATTTATATGATTCTTGTACATCAATAGAAATCATATTCGAGTTATTAAAATTTCATGAGACTTGCTTATGATCTAAGGTTGAGTACCTTGCTTGTTTAGCATTGAAGAAAGACCGAGATCGATCTTCTACCCCTTTGGACCGAGTTTCAAAGGTTACTATCCCCCTTAATTTTATGAGACTTGCTTATGATCTATTTGTTTCATTTTCATCCACCCTCAAGAACAATAAAGTAGCAATCTTTGGATCAAAATTCATATCAGTTTAGGTCAAAGCACAAATCAACCCACGTTTTTTAGCCTATAAACCAATCAAATCGCGTAAAACGGTTTATGTTACAGTTTTACGAGGTCCGACCCAATCATTATTTTTATTATTAAATATTATTATATTATTAAATCTAATTATTAAAGTGAAAGTATTGGGCCAGACCGTCTGACGCATTGTTTACTGTTAGACGAGCTAAGCCCAATACATCTTCTCTTCCATCCTCCAATGGTTGCTTCCATCAACCAGCACCACGCCAAACCAGACGCCATCAGGCGCATTCTCCCTCCGAGCACCAGCCTGCAACCGCACTGCACCCATTCGACCACCATGCCCCACGACCACCTGTGGTCGCTGCCACCACGTGCTCCGCCACCCAGAACCACCCAGACACCCTCCTCCTTCTCGTTATTCTGTCCGCCGCCCAACAACAAATACCCCTTGCCTTTTCTCCTTGCTTGGTCTCTCCAAAATATTTAACTAAAACCCAAATCTATTTAAATGAAACCCAAAATTATATAACTGAAACTTAAACTATGTTGAACTGAAACTCAAATACATCAAACTAAAATTCGCACTTATATAACTGACACTCAAACTTATCTAACTAAAACTAAAATACATCTAATTGAAACTCAAACATATAGAAAAGCATCCAACTGAATGAATAGAAGGTCCAACTGAACTTAAAACACATGCAACTGAAAGAATAAAAGGATCCACTGAACAAGTAAAATCAAAATACATCCAACTGAAAAAAAACTGAAACAAACTGAAGTGGTCTGACCAAATGGTATGGTCAGATGCGTCTGACACAATACGTTCTCATTATTAAAATAGTAATATTAATTTACTTCTTAGATATTATTGTTATTATATAATCAGCATCAAGTATTAATATATTAATACAAATGATATAAATAATTATTACTTCCTCCGTGACACACTTTCTTAATATGGAAATGTCACAATAAGTGAGACCAAACTCAAAATATGACATTTTAAATGATAAAATTGCATGATTACCATTACTCAAGCAATATATATCCAATTTTTTGTTTAGTTAAATACCCTTTATTCTTTTTTTATTGTGGTCCCCAACTTTCTCTCTCTAACCTCCTGGATTTTCCCCCACTTTCTCTATGTTCCACTTATTTAAAAAAGGAAGAAGTATTAATTATCACTATTATAATTAATCATAGTTATTATTATTAATTTATGATTATTAATATTATTTTTTTATAAATATCATTTAAAAATATCTAAAATACTTTTATTCATTAATTATTAATGTCATTATAATTATTCTTTAATATTCGTATTATTATTGTTTAAATATTATTTATATATTTAATTTAATTTAATTTAATTCAATTCAATTCATTTTAGTTTAGTTCAGTTCAGTTCAGCTCCAATCAGTTTAGTTCAATTCAGTTCAACTCCAATCAGTTTAGTTCAATTCAGTTCAGTTCGGTTCAGTTTTATGTCGAAGAGAGCAAGTCCTAACTCTGTTGGGTGAGTGGTCAAGTGGGTCTCATGCTTTTGTTTTGTTAACAAATTCCCTCCAAACTCTTCATTCTCTCTTTCATCACTGTCATCCTCCTCCTCTACTACCACCATTCTTTGGGGTTATTTTGCATATCGATTAAGTTAGTTTTAAGTTCAGTTCAGTTTTTTCGAGTTCAGGATTTAACTCGAGTATTGATATTGAATCTAGTTTTGAATCATTTCATTCAGCTCAGGCTAATCGAATCATATCATTTTTTGGAGTTTTCATATATTATTCTAAATATCTGAATCATATAATCTAAAATGTATGACCACAAACAAACTAATTCAAAATTCACCACTGACTTCAGGAGATAAGTTAAAATTTATGTCATAGACAAAGGATATGGAAGAATATTGCCTTATTGTTGTGGCATACGATGTGTGGAGGCAATTTCAGCATTAGGGAACAAAATGTTAAATATTTTGCGTCATCCATTTCCGCACATGAGACCTTCAAATGTTTGGCTTCCTCCAACTTTAGGTAGTGTTTGGAAATGGGGAATTCATTTCAATTCCACCATTTGAAATTCTGGAAATGGAAATCTAGAAATACAATTTCAAATACTGTGATTGGTAAAGTATTTAAAATCCGGAACTCCTAATTCAGTTGATTGTTTGGGAATTTATCAAAAAAGGGAATCCAAATTTGGAACTTCTTAATTCTTACTTCCTCCTCAAATCTCCACCACAACAACCACACTGCATGTAGCCACTAATCCCGCCATCACCATTTCTGCCACAAAAAATACTCCGTAATTTCAAAATATCTGGTAAAATAAGCGAACATACCTTTACAATGAGGATGAAGAGATCTCGTATCTTTATTTAAATTTTTACAATTTGACAACATTCTAGATCTTGAACTTCAATGGAGAATTTTAGAATTTTAGGTCAGAAGCCATGAAAGATGTTTGCTTTTAGGGATAAAATAGAGAAAGGAGTATCGGAGAAGGAACCAACGATAGACAGGAGCAATGGCGACGGCGACGGCGGCGTCGACGGTGGCTTGCCAATTTGTCATTTCCAAATTACAAGTCTTTCTTGTGGATTTCAAATTCTGGTTTTTGAACCACATTCATTCAAGTGTGTCTATGATTTGCAAATGACCAAGCTTAATTCCAAATCTAATTCCCATTGTTGCTAAACACTAGAATTGGGCCAAATCAGACTTTGCAAATGAAATAAATGTTGCCGAATGCAACATTAGTTCATTTCTTTGTTTTGATGAAATCATCAAACTGTAAGTTTTCTTTCAACCCATTTTTAATTAAAATATATAATTTAAATTTTGTTAGTAAAGCTTTTAATTGAATTTACTTGTGAAGAAACACTTAAAATAATAATAGTGAAGAGCCTTATAAAATATCGGTCATTATGTTTTAGTATAAATTTATAAGGGAAATTCTATATGGTGACCTCATGTTATTGATTTTTCCATGCGGTGGAAACAAAATATTTTGATTTCCTAAGATAACCCTGTGATTTTGCATATGTGAATAGCATGCACTAATATTGTTTTTAACAGCTAACCCAAATTAAAAAAGTAATTTGGCTAACCTACCTCTCAACTCATTCACTAAAGAATCCCATGTGTTTTCGTTTCCTCCCCTAAACCCTTTCATCAAAAACTCTTCCTCTCGAAATCCCCAATTTTATCTGCAGATTGTTGTGATAAGTTGCTACAATAATCAACATAATTGATGACCGACCAATATTTTAAGAGTTCAAAAAAAGACTTTGCAACAATACACCTTTAAAGTTGTTCTCATCTTCTTGGTTAGGTTTGGAGACTATTAGGTTTTGTTGTACATTTATCAACCAATATCTACCATGGATATGGGAGCAATACAATAATTTGATTGTTAACTCCACTAATTTACATTATTGGCTTGGTATGTTTCCCTTTTAACACCATAAAGGGAAGTATGAAGCTAAGGGGGGTAAAGCAGAGCAATGATAGGCCGTCGTCGAGCCTAACAAAGATAATCCTATCTCGATCTCTCTAGCTAAGTAGAAAGGGCAAGTAGGGTCGTATCCACAGAGAGGTAAGGTCAAGCACCGAATTTTTATGGTCGAATAAACTAAGGGTAACCAAAGGGGGGTCAAGAATTGTGTGTATTAAGACTAAGGCAACTAAAAAGAGTTAAATTATGCAAATGTGATTAACAAGGGTATAAATATATGATTAAAGCACTAGGGCAAGGGCATTACCACTCATTGTGACCATGGATCATGCTTGAACATCAAGGGAAAACATTGAATAGGGGAGAGAGTAGTCGGTCAACTAAAGTCCCCTAATTACTCTTTCGAGCTAAGAAGGGGCTCTTAGACAAGGTCTTAATTCCTATTTTCATGGCATTAACCCTAGCCTAAGGATTAAGAACAAGTGACACAATGGACTCAAGACTAGATCTTCCTATTTTCATGGCCATTTAGTCAAGTAAACAAAGGGGAATCTCATACAACTTCATCTTTCGATCCCTCATTGTAAAGATTGGGAACAACTTCTATGGTGATCAATCACAAAAGCATACAATGAAGCACCCCATTTGTTCAACAACCAATCCTAAACATGAATCACTAAATTCAAGCACAAACCACGGCCTTAATGAGGGTTTTGGCCCAAACCCTAGAAAGTGAACTACTCACAATTCATAGTAATATGCATTTCAAACAAAGATTCCATTTCAAAAGTTAAAGTAAAGAAGAGAATCAACAAAGTCTAACAACACTGATTGCAAAAGATAAGATTCACACCAAGAGGAAGGAATAAAGGAAAAGATGACAAAAAGAAGTAACTTTAATTGAAATGAAAGTTAGAGAATCAACTTACAAACATTAACTACCATTAATGGAGCTTCAATTCTTCAAAAATCAACAACTCAAAGCAATAAATGACTTCTACCCTCTAAGTACTAAGTTAGGGTTATTGAAACTAAGAAAATGTGCTAAAAGTTGCTGTCCAAAAGTTGGGGAGAGGTATTTATACCTCCCCCAATTACATGCGAAAAACGGGCAATATGGGCCCAGAAAACCTTTGGAGCGCCCGCTCCCAAAGAACCTGGAGCGCCCGCTCCAGGGTTCTAGTGAGAAACTGCCTGCTGTGCTCCATAAGGAGTGCCCGCTCCGCTCTCTGTGGGAGCGCCCGCTCCAAGTACGAGGGGGCCTCTTCTACTCTTCTTCTTCTTCTTGTATCATCAAGGCATAGGGGCACAAAGGTTCTCATTTCCAACTTTCAAGAATCACGACTAATAACACGATCTCGGGATCACCTGCAAAATACGATGCAAAGAAAACACGTGCAAAATATGTTAGATGAGAGGTGTAATGGCCAAAATTGTCAAAAGAGGTAGAGAACTTGATCAAAACAAAAAGGAGTGGAAACGGTGAAGAAGGGGGACAAAATAGGGACGAAAATAGATGAGATAAGCTAGAAAAGGTCATCTAAAGTGAGCTAAAAGCTCACTTATCAAACTCCCCCAAGCTTGCCTATTGCTTGTCCCTAAGCAATCCAAAAGTGGTGGTAGAAAAAAAGTTCGGAAAAACTTGCTCAAGGAGATGTATATGCATGATTCAAACAATCTCAATATGGTCAAAAATAGTGAATGAGATGGATGCCAAAGGATAAACTTGGAGCGTAGCAACTTCGACCTAGCAAACCAAATTGAACAATGCTCGACCTTAGATGGTTCAACCAATCTACTGCGTCTCCCCCCCAAACTCATATCGACCTTACACGACAATTTCATTAGGCGACCATGGGGGTGCCATAAAGTAGCATGAAGGTGAAAGGTAGGGTCTCTCATCATCTCATCACAAGGTATCTTCTCCATATGCTTGAAATGCGACTCTCTTCTCCGACAAAGATCCAATCCACTAGTAAGAATCAAGAGGGCTTTATTGGTTAGAAGGAAGGAAAGTGGGTAAGGGGGTAGGATGCAATTTGGCTTTGTGGTGCTTAGGATTTGTGCTAGTGAAGTGATACATATCACTTAACTACTCAAAGGACCAACACCATACTCCGCCAAGATATCATCCAACTTTTATTTTGAACTCTAGTATCCATAATCTTTGTTTTTGAAGTCTTTTGCCTTTTCTTTTTTTTTTTTTGTACTAGCAACACAATCATTCACTTTGATTTGCCTTCAATTACAACTCGATTTCCACAACTACTCACTTCACTAGCACATGGATACATGGTATTATGATTAGGTGAGTAAGCTTGTAGCAAGGTTTTAGTGAGTGGTCGAATGAGGAGTTGTTTCTGGAGTTAGGAAAGTGAAACTAGGTTTGTTGTAGTTTTATTTACATGAACACCAAATATGAAAAGAAAGAGGGAAAAAGGAGAAAGAAAATGAAAGAAATCGCCTCAATCATATTCTAAGGGTGGTTGGAATGCGGATTTGAGAGTCACTATGCAAGTTCTCGATCTAGACACCTTTGACAAGGAACAATTACGCTCAAGAAAGATTGGGGACCTATGTGATGATGGTCCCAATGTGGAAGGCCCAAAAGAAATCTCACCAAGGTTCAAACAAGAGTATCGCCGCTTCGGGGTTCAAATCATTTGGAGGAAACGACTCCTTCTTACCACAAAACCCCCAAGCTAAGATCTCACATGTTCCAAGGGTTTTTCCAAAACTAGCCGACCATGCACGGAGTTTAGGCTTATGCAAAGACATCTAATTCATTCACAAATTCTTAACAAATCGGTTTTATTCAATCAAGTATTGCACACTCCAATATTTACAAAACAAATTTCATCTAAAGTAAAAGAAAAAGGAAGTTACAAAGCTCTACTAAAAAGGGGAAAATCTTTTTCTTCTTTTGTGGGATTTTTTTTGTTTGTATTTTTTTTTGTTTTGCTTCAAGAAAAAAAGAAAAAGGACTAAAAGAAAAAAAAAGAAATTTGGATTTGTGGGAATTTGGATATTTGAAATTTTGGATTTTTGAATGGTAGCAACAACCTCTCTAACGGACCGTCAGTATCCAAGCAAAAATCACCACAATAAATCAATTCGTCATGAACATCTTCAATCAATCAAAGCAACAAAAGCATGCCAACATCAAAGCAAAAACCATTTGCAATCACACTCATAAAAAGGACCGAGTCTAAACACCTCTAAAGTGCAATGCATCTAACTTGGACTAACCTAAATCAAGAAGCTAAACATTATAGACCAAGACTCGGATGATCATGAAAAAAAAGGGTGTGAAGCAGAATGGATGATGCTAACCCTGGGCCGCACTCAAGAACCAAAGAAATGACCCTAGTAAGACATGAAAGCACAATACCCTAACTAATGGCCCGTGACCTCTCCCAAGTCCTCCTAAATCATGTACCGTCCATTAACATGTGAACGTGATAAAGAACTCCCCCCAAACTAAGATGAGCATTGTCCTCAGTGGGAAAGAAAAAGGGATAGGGGAGGGGACGGACACAAGATGGGATGGCTACAGACCACTAGGCCCACCCTCATCAGAAGGGTGCGGGGGTCGGTAGCTGTAGGAACCGTAGTTCCCATAAGGAGGTGGGGGTGCATCCCCCCAAGTGAGATATGCCTCCGGAACATTCGCGTAGTAGCTGTCCGGGAAAGGCGGGGGATAGGTGGTGGGAGGGATGTTCGGGTCATAACGAGGGACAGAACCACCTGAAAATCTATAATCAATCCCCTCAGGACGGGGAGGGTAGTAGGGATAGGTGGGCTGACGCTCGTACCATCCAGGCACAGGGCCCTTCTGTGGTGGATGAAAGGAGTAGTTAACATAGGGGTCAAAATGGTTCTGAGTCACATGGTAGTCATACACTCGCCGCGCATAATAGCCGAAGCCAGCTAGCTCCTCATGTTGTCTCCTAGCCATCTCCTGTTGATTCTCAGCAATAGAGACCAAGGAAGCTTGAATGATCTCTAATTCAAAGGAGGAGGGGGGAGCGTCGGAGGTGGTAGCCTCCGCGCGTGTGCTAGGAACAAAGGAGGTCGAGGCACGATGAGGTTCTAGGGGTTGTTTGCGTTTTGCGGCCTGGGTTCTCTCAATGTTGGCATCTTTGGGAACTAGGGGCTCACTATAAAAATACCAAGGGTTGGGTCTCTCAATGTTTGTTAGAGTCTCATTGGGGAGGTAGAAATAGTGCTTGCCAACCACCCTCCAGCTAAACCTCCGACGTCTAGATGAAAAAAGGATAAATTGACGCACTTTGAGTGCGTCTAGGTCGAGGTAGGGATAGGGGGAAATGGACTCTAACACTGCACACTGAGGGCCATACCCTAGGGCCTCTGCTAAGTGAGGGATCATACCTCCCAATCTAATCTCTCCAGTGAGGTGGGGACTATCACGGATCTCTAGACATCTCCACATAAAAAGGTAGCCACTATTAATGGGCGGAATGTCTGCTCTCTTTGCTATGATATAAAGCAATTTAAATTCAGGGGAACTTAACTTGCTTAGGTCTTGGCGGGCAAAAAGCACATAGCCTAGCATACGGTGTATGTACCGAAGTGCGGGGCTAATGATGGCATTGGCGTGGGCCTCGCGTGGGACGAAAGAGGTGATCCCAGTGATTTCCTGCCACCACTCATTCTCATTATATTCAGGAAGATCTAAGTATTGCGGGTGGAACAGGCGATTCGTCGGGTCCCAACCAAAAATAGAGTTCAACTGATTCAAAGTGATTTTGTGCTCTTTATTAAAGAGACGAAAGGTTAAGTCGAACTCTTCAAAATCAGAACCATCCTCAGAAGTTCTTTGTTTTTGGATAGTAGATAGGAATTCAAACACGAGACGAGGGTGGGTTAGGGGTGCTTTACCAAGAAAGTCGGTCCAACCAAGGGTTTTGGCAAGGCCTCTAACGTCTTGGTCAATCCCTAAAGCTCGGCAAGTGTCCTCATGATAGAATAGGGTGGCACGAATCTTTCGGGAGGAGAGGGAAAGATGGTGAACTTTTTGGGCTTTGTTTGCAAGTTTAAGTGGGGGGACTTCTATTTGTGGTGGTGACGGGGGTGGTGTTAGGACGCGTTTAGCTCATTTTGCCAATTGTTAGAAAACATTAGGGGCCATTTCTTATTAGATGGAAAGAAAATAAATGGTTCCTAAGTCTTAAACAATAGAGTAGATACTCAACCCACAATCACTACCAACTATGATGCTCTAGGTCCCAACCAAGCCAATAAGTGCATACAAGTCCCAAAAATTAAGATGATGACAATGACAATTATTCAACACAAAGGAAATCTACCTAAATCTACTAGCTAAACTGCAACAAATCCACACAAATGCACAACAAACTCAAAATAATCAAAATATAAAGATGAAGGTAAGTAGAAGGTGAAGAAATTACCACCCTTCTTAAAAGGGGGGAGAAATTTGGAGTAAAACTCCGCTTTGAACTATTGAATGTGTCTTTCACCAACTAGGACCTTGAAATCTTCCTTTGAGAGCCAAAAATCCAACCTTAGGGTTTTAGAGATTTTGAAATTTTTGAGTTTGAGTGGACAAAAATGGTATGAGTGTGTAGAGGAGGAAGAGAGGAGAAATTTTTGTGAAAGTGGTTGTGGATTTTGGTGGAGTTTTGATGGTGTTTTGAGAGGTTGAATGTAGTAAAAATGGAGGTTGGGGAAGAAAGATGGGGAAGATGTGAAAAATTGGGGTTGGAAGATGATGATAAGTGAGGAGAGAGAAGGGAGCAAAGGGGGTAAATGGGGGGGTAAGGGGTTGGTGAAAACCGGCCAAAGAAGGAAAAGAAATATATAAAAAAAGAAAAACTAGGCTGGAGCGCCAGCTCCCAAAGGACACGGAGTGCCCGCTCCTTGATTTTGAGCAGCTACTGATTCCCTGGTGCGCTAAGGAGCGCCCGCTCCTTGAGGGTCTGGAGCGCCCGCTCCAGGTCTTCTCGCTGCTACTCTCTTTCTTTTTTTTGTGTTGTTTTTTTTTTTTGAACTCCCTTTTTTTTTCCTTCACTCACGTTTTTATTTATTTCTCACTCATCATTTTTTTTTTGTTTTTACAAACTCTCACTCTTCTCCCTTTTTATCATTTTTTTATCATTTTTTTTTCCGAATATTCTGGTTGCCTCCCGATAAGCGCTAATTTAGAGTCTTTAGCTTGACTTTGGGTGTCTTTCTCAACTATGGACGGTGATGAGATCAAATTCATCCAAATGAATGGAATGAGCTTCTTCAATGGGGGTGCCTTCATAGTATATTTTCAATCGTTGACCGTTCACCTTGAACGATTCAATGCCTTCCCCTCCTATCTCAACCGCTCCATACGGGAATACTTGCTTCACCGTGAAAGGTCCGCTCCACCTCGACTTTAACTTGCCCGGGAATAACCTCTACCGGGAGTTATAGAGCAAGACCTTATCACCAACCTTGAACTCTCTCTTGATGATGTGCTTGTCATGCCAAGCCTTTGTTTTCTCTTTGTAAATCCTTGCGCTCTCATATGCATCCCTTCGCAACTCTTCCAAGGCGTGAAGATCAAGAAGCCTCTTCTCCCCCGAAGCTTGTAAGTCAAAATTAAGAAATTTAATAGCCCAATGAGCGCGGTGCTCAAGTTCCACCGGTAAATGACATGACTTACGGTAAACAAGCTTATAGGGTGTAGTTCCAATGGGGGTTTTGAAGGCGGTCCGATACGCCCAAAGAGCGTCATCTAGCTTGAGAGACCAATCCTTCCTAGACCGATCCACCGTCTTTTCAAGAATAGCTTTGATTTCCCTATTTGATAGCTCAACTTGACCGCTTGTTTGAGGGTCATAGGCTAGGGCAACCTTGTGCGTTACACCATACTTTACAAGGAGTGCTTGGAAGGATCTTTTGGCAAAATGTGATCCTCCATCACTAATAATAGCACGTGGCACCCCAAACCTTGGAAAAATGATCTTCTTAAACAATTTCATAACGACCTTGGAGTCGTTTGTTGGAGATGCGATGGCTTCTACCCACTTAGAAACGTAGTCAACGGCCACCAAGATGTATTTGTGGCCACAAGAAGAGGGGAAGGGTCCCATGAAGTCAATGCCCCAAACGTCAATATTTCCAACTCCAAAATGTTGTTTAGCGGCATTTCATGACGCTTTGAGATGTTCCCCATTCGTTGACAACGGTCACAAGCCTTGATTACCCCCCATACATCTTTGAACATCGTTGGCCAAAAGAAGCCACATTGTAGAATCTTGGCCACCGTTTTGTTGGCACTCATATGGCCTCCACAAGGTGAGGAGTGAGACATCTTGATCACATTCTCAATCTCGTTGTCCGGAATACATCTCCTATAAATGTCATCGGGGCCTAACTTGTAAAACAAGAGGTCATCCCAAACATAGCTCTGGGCCTCATAAAGGAACCGCTTCTTTTGTTGACTTGAGAGATTAGGGGGTAGAATGCCACAAGAGATGAAGTTGGCAATATAGGCATACCAAGGAGCCGGTGTGGTGAGAACAGCAAAGAGTTTGTCGTCCGGAAATGAGTCATCAATGGGTAATGACTCGAGTTCACCATCAACCAAAGGGAGCCTAGATAGGTGATCCGCTACAACATTTTCCGCCCCCTTCTTATCCTTGATTTCAATATCGAACACTTGCAAGAGAATAATCCACCTTATCAAGCGAGGCTTGGCATCCTTCTTGCTCAAAAGATACTTCAAGGCCGAGTGATCGGTGAAGATGATCACTTTAGAGTCGACCAAGTAAGACCGAAACTTCTCCATAGCATGCACAATAGCAAGGAGCTCCTTCTCGGTGGTGGCATAATTCTTTTGGGCATCGTCCAAAGTCTTGCTAGAATAGTATATAGCATGAAGCTTCCCATCTCTCCTTTGGCCAAGAACGGCCCCAACCGCATAATCCGATGCATCACACATGAGCTCAAACGGGAGATCCCAATTCGGAGGTTGGATGATAGGAGCCGAAATCAATGCTTCTTTCAAGCTATCAAATGCTAGCAAACAATCATTAGTAAACACAAATGGGGCATCTTTGGCCAAAAGTTGAGTGAGAGGCTTGGCAATTTTCGAGAAATCTTTTATAAAACGGCTGTAAAAACCGGCATGGCCAAGAAAGCTCCTCACCCCTTTCACATTTGTAGGCGGTGGGAGACGCTCAATCACTTCAACTTTGGCCCTCTCCCTTTGAGATGACATGACCAAGAACTATGCCCTCTTCCACCATAAAGTGGCATTTTTCCCAATTCAAGACAAGGTTCACCTCTTGACACATTTTCAACACATTCACAAGATTTGCAAAACATGTGTCAAAAGATGAACCGCACACCGAAAAATCATCCATAAAAACCTCAATCGAGGACTCAAGCATATCGGAAAAAATAGAAGTCATCCATCGTTGAAATATAGAGGGTGCGTTACAAAGCCCAAATGGCATCCTTCGATAAGCAAAGGTGCTAAAGGGACATGTAAAAGTAGTCTTCTCTTGGTCCTCGGGTAGGATTGGGATTTGGAAAAATCCGGAGTACCCATCCAAGAAACAAAAGTGACTATGCTTGGCTAACCGCTCTAATATTTGGTCGATAAAGGGGAGTGGAAAATGGTCTTTCCGGGTGCTTTTGTTCAATTTTCTATAGTCAATACACATCCTCCACCCGGTTACCGATCTTGTAGAGATGGTCTCCCCCTTATCATTCTTGATGACGGTCATGCCACCCTTATTTGGAACAACTTGAACCGGGCTTACCCACTTGCTATCGAAGATTGGGTAGATAATGCTCGCTTCAAGGAGTTTGAGCACTTCCTTTTTTACAACTTCTTTCATGTTTGGATTTAGCCTCCTTTGAGGCTCAATCGAAGAAGCATGATCATATCAAGTAGAATACGATGCATACACAATGAAGGGCTTATCCCCTTGATATCATCAATGGTGTAACCAATGACACTTCGATATTTTCTCAAAACATCAAGGAGTTTAGTAAGAGAAGTGTCATCAAGCGACGCATTGACAATAACAGGATAAGTTTCATCCGGACCAAGAAAAGCATATTTGAGGGATGAAGGAAGAGGTTTTAGTTCTACCTTGGGAGGAGGCGTGGATCTCTCCTCTTTAGATACCGATCCAATTGTCTCAAATTCTCCATTGCAAGGGTGGTGGATTGGTGCCTCCTCAAGTTGCCTCTCATAGGCCAAAACTTCTTCGTTCTCTTCAATCACTCCCCCATTCAACACCTTTTGTAGAGGGTCTTTCACCAAGAGCATGGCTTTAAACTCATCCAACTCTTCCTCCAAAGTGTCGATTCGATATATCTCATCTATCATAGGGGCCTTCATAACTTGAGGGAATGTGAATTTCATTCTCTCATCACCCACATTCAAGGTCAACCGCCCATTCTTTACATCAATGACCACCCCGGCGGTCTTCAAGAACGGTCTCCTAAGAATAAGAGGCATATCATGACCCTCTTCCATTTCCATTACCACGAAATCGCAAGGAACAAAAACCAACCCGATTTGCACCGGCACATCCTCCAACATACCCAATGGAAGCCTCACGGACCTATCGGCAAGCAAAATAGACATCCTAGTTGGTTTCAAGTCTCCAATATTCAACCTTTTTGCCATAGATAGAGGCATTAGACTCACACTCGCCCCAAGGTCACAAAGTGCATTCTTTGATTGTAAATCTCCTAGCTTCACTGGAATGAAGAAGCTTCCGAGATCACTTTGCTTCTTAGGGAGCTTGTTTTGGATGATTGCGCTCACCTCCATTGGTAATGATACCGTGGCACTTTCTTCAAGTCGTGTCTTGTTGGATAATAGTTCTTTCAAGAACTTTGCATATGCCGGCATTTGAGACATCGCATGAAGAAAAGGAATGTTAACTCGTAGGCCCTTCATGACCTCTAAGAACTTTGAAAATTTCTCATTCAACTTCTTCTCGGTGACTCGATGAGGAAATGAAATTGGAGGCTTGTAAACCTTCATAGGGGCTTGCTCAATCCCTTTATTTTTCTCACTCAATCTCTCTTCATCTTTTTGTGTCTCTCTCTCAACCTCTTCACTAACCACCTCGCTTCTCACGTTATCTTTCTCAACTCCCTCATCTCTCTTTGTGGCACCCTCTTCGCTCATCTTAGGCTCCTCGGGTTTGATGTACCCTTTCGGGTTCACCTCGGGTTTCCCCGATAATTGGTTTGATGAATTTGAGGAGGAACTTCCTACTTGTTGAGCAAGTTGAAAAAATTGTGTCTCGATCATCTTGTTGTGAGCTTGAACTTGTTGGAGTGAAGAGGATAGTTCATGGTGCCTCCTATCATTCTCCGCATTAGCCTTTGTTTGTTGTGTCATGAATGTTTCCAAAATCGACTCAAGGTTAGATTTTTATGGATGGGGTTGGTTGTAGGAAGGTCTTTGATGAGGTGGATGTGTTTGATGAAAGCCCGGAGGTCTAAATGGTGGTTGATGAGGTTGAGAAGGGGATTGGAATGAGTTTTGAGTGGTGTTTTGGTTATTTTGTGGACCTTGGTTGTTTTGCCTCCAACCAAAGTTTGGGTGGTTTCTCCAACCTTGATTGTAAGTTGGAGAATAAGGGTCATTTCTAGCTCCCATCATAGCCGCTTGCTCCATAGTAGACACACAATATGAAGCGGTATGATCGACTCCACCACAAGTCTCACAAGACAAGACTTGAGCCGTAGAAGAGCTAGAAGATGCAAAATTGGCCTTCTCTAATCTCCTAGTCAAGAACTCTACCCTTGAAGCCAAAAGATCGATGCTCTCTAACTCATGCTTCACTCCTTTTCTAGCTCCACTTTGCCTTCTCTCTCCACCCCAAGCATAATTCTTTGCAACTTTTTCGATCATTTCTTCAACATGCTCAACGGGGAGCTTTTTAAGTTGACCACCGGCCTCCGAATCCAAATTGGCTCTAGAAACCGGCGTAAGACCATCATAGAAGCTTTGCACAACGAGCCATTGGTTGAAACCATAATGAGGACAAGTACGAATCAATTCTTTGAACCTTTCCCAAGCTTCACTCAATGTTTCATCTTCATCTTGAGAGAAGTTGGAAATTTTCCTCCTCATTTTCGAAGTCTTCTCCGGTGGACAATACTTTGTCAAAAATGCCTTGGCAACTTGGTCCCAAGTTGTCAATGAACCTTCCGGAATTGACTTCAACCAATACTTTGCTTTGTCCCGAAGCGAGAAGCTAAACATATGCATCTTGATGAACTCGGCGGTGACATTGTTGTGTTTAACGGTGGCACACAACTCCAAAAAGTTATCCAAATGAGTGAATGGACACTCATTCTTCTCCCAACCGAATTGGTCGGCCTTTATCATGCGTATGAGGTGAGGTGAGAACTCAAAATTGTTGGCTGTGGTAGTCGAAAGCAAGATACCACTTCAAAGCCCAAAAGCTTCGGGATGCCCATAATCACGAAGTAGTCTCAACGTAGGTGGTGGCATCTCTTCGTCCCCCATTGTACTTGGTTCACTAGTCTCTCCCAAGTCACTAGTGGAAAATTGGATAGTGAACTCGGGTTGGTCAATGACTTGAGGTTGGTCACGGAACTCGGGTTGACTTTGTAGAAGCTTTTTCACACTACGCAAAGTTTTCTCAAGCTCGTGATCAATTGGAAGGAGTGGTGATCGTTGATTCCTCCTAGTCATGCACAGTCAATCACAGCTAAAGAGAACGTTAGCATTGACTAGTAAGATAATAGAAAGATATGGTGAAAACAAAAATAAATGAAATAAATAAAAGAACTTAGTATCATTCAACAATAACTATTCAATGTGACACTATGCCTCCTCGGCAACGGCGCCAAAATTTGATAGGCCGTCGTCGAGCCTAACGAAGATAATCCAATCTCGATCTCTCTAGCTAAGTAGAAAGGGCAAGTAGGTCGTATCCACAGAGAGGTAAGGTCAAGCACCGAATTTTTATGGTCGAATAAACTAAGGGTAACTAAAGGAGGGGTCAAGAGTTGTGTGTATTAAGACTAAGGCAACTAAAAAGAGTTAAATTATGCAAATGTGATTAACAAGGGTATAAATATATGATTAAAGCACTAGGGAAAGGGCATTACCACTCATTGTGACCATGGATCATGCTTGAACATCAAGGGAAAACATTGAATAGGGGAGAGAGTAGTCGGTCAACTAAAGTCCCCTAATTACTCTTTCGAGCTAAGAAGGGGCTCTTAGACAAGGTGTTAATTCCTATTTTCATGGCATTAACCCTAGCCTAAGGATTAAGAACAAGTGACACAATGAACTCAAGACTAGATCTTCCTATTTTTATGGCCATTTAGTCAAGTAAACAAAGGGGAATCTCATACAACTTCATCTTTCGATCCTTCATTGTAAAGATTGGGAACAACTTCTATGGTGATCAATCACAAAAGCATACAATGAAGCACCCCATTTGTTCAACAACCAATCCTAAACATGAATCACTAAATTCAAGCACAAACCATGGTCTTAATGAGGGTTTTGGCCCAAACCCTAGAAAGTGAACTACTCACAATTCATAGTAATATGCATTTCAAACAAAGATTCCATTTCAAAAGTTAAAGCAAAGAAGAGAATCAACGAAGTCTAACAACAATGATTGCAAAAGAGAAGATTCACACCAAGAGGAAGGAATAAAGGAAAACATGACAAAAAGAAGTAACTTTAATTGAAATGAAAGTTAGAGAATCAACTTACAAACATTAACTACCATTAATGGAGCTTCAATTCTCCAAAAATCAACAACTCAAAGCAATAAATGACTTCTACCCTCTAAGTACTAAGTTAGGGTTTTTGAAACTAAGAAAATGTGCTAAAAGTTGCTGTCCAAAAGTTGGGGAGAGGTATTTATACCTCCCCCAATTACATGCGAAAAACGGGCAAAATGGGCCCAGGAAACCTTTGGAGCGCCTGCTCCCAAAGGACCCGGAGCGCCCGCTCCAGGGTTTTAGTGGGAAACTGCCTGCTGTGCTCCATAAGGAGCGCCCGCTCCGCTCTCTGTGGGAGCGCCCGCTCCAAGTACGAGGGGGGCCTCTTCTCCTCTTCTTCTTCTTATATCATCATGGCATAGGGGCACAAAGGTTCTCATTTCCACCTTTCAAGAATCACGACCAATAACACGATCTCGGGATCACCTGCAAAATACGATGCAAAGAAAACACGTGTAAATATGTCCGAAGAGAGGTGTAATGGCCAAAATTGTCAAAAGGTAGAGAACTTGATTAAAACGAAAAGGAGTGGAAAAGGTGAAGAAGGGGGACAAAATAGGGACGAAAGTAGATGAAATAAGCGAGAAAAGGTCATCTAAATTGAGCTAAAAGCTCACTTATCAAGCAAGCGGACTCGATTTTATGGGAGTGAGAAACATGTTGACATAATTTAATTAGAAATTGATATGAATGATGATTAATAATTGTGAAACTATTGAGTCAGACCGTCTGACCCAATTTTATTGTCAGACGGGCTGAGCCCATTATATATTTTCATAGAAAACGCCACCACTACTAATAGGACCAGCTCTGAAAAGGCAAACCCAATTGAATAATATCGCCAATTTATAATCCCAAAATCGCAAATTGTCAAATTTCCCTTCGAAATGGCCAAACAATGGAGCTCTTCATCTCTTCTCACTATCTAATCTCTCTATATTCCTGACATTCTTTTAATCTACTCAAAATTACTAAAGTAGTATTAGTTCAAAAGAGTTATACAATAATAATGGAGGAGAAGCTGCTGAAGGACTTCAATTTGCTACTGGATGCGCCGGTAACGCCGTCAGATTACTCATTCGTAATCGCTCTCGCCGATTTCATTATGTCGCTAATCTTCAAAAACGCTCTCAAGCTGCCAAAACTCTTCAGGTTCTTTTCTCTTAATGGCGCATTTATATATTTTCAGTTGGTGATTAATATGTTTTAGGTGCTCTAATTTTCCTTTTAGTTATATGTTTCAGTTCGTTCCTTTATTCTTTCAGTTGGTTCTTTTATTCTTTCAGTTGGTTACCTTATTCTTTCAGTTGGTTCCAACTGAATGAATAGAAGGTCCAACTGAACTTAAAACACATGCAACTGAAAGAATAGAAGGATCCACTGAACAATTAAAGTCAAAATACATCTAACTGAAAAAAAACTGAAACAAACTGAAGTGGTCTGACCAAATGTCAACTGAACTTAAAATGCATCTAACTGAATGAACAAAACTGAATTTAAAAGACATCTAATTGAACTTATCCACTGAACAACTAAAATCGAAATATATCCAACTGAAAAAAATTGAAATCAACTGAAGTCCGTCTGACACAATACCTTCTCTTAATAATTACCCTCTAAAAGCTTACACACTCAACACAATAAGAATTTTTGTCTGGATGAAGGGAGAGGAAGGAGGAAGAGTGCTACCGATAGTATTTTTGGGTGGTGGATTGTAAACAAAAATGTTAGTGAAGCCTTTGTGCTAAACTGTTGGCAGTCATGCATGTCAGGCGGAAATTACAAGCTCTTAGTTGCAGAAAAGACGACATTACATAAAGAAGAAGAAGGCAGTCGAAATCAGGGGAGGAAGAAGACAAGCAATGGACTATTTTAGGTTAAAGTTGAGGGGTATATTGTCAAATTACTTCTTTATACTTGGGTTAGCTTTTATAAACCTATGTAGTATACTCTAATGACATATACAAAACCATAGGGACACTGTAGAGTTAAATTATTTTGTTTTCACCAAGTAGAAAAAACAATTCTACGAGGTTACCACGTAGAATTTCCCAATTTATAATTCAAAACAATTCTTATTCTTAGTTTTAATCATTTGGGTTAGGTAATTTTTCTAAAGGATTGGAAAGAAAAATCATAATCAAGTGAGAACAATCCACCTCATACCAAATGATAAGAATTGTCTTTTATAAATTCATATAAAAAAAATATTAGACATGCCAAATGATTAAACATTGTGATTATTAAATGATTAAAAATATCACTAAATGGATTAAACGAGTTACAAAATAGATTAATCTAATCACTCTTTTTAGAAAGACGGTTTTTTCTCTTCTTAATATTGGATTTAGCGTGCCAAATTTTAGTTTGAAAGTAGGCAATTTTAACAAGACTAGTTGAAAACTTGAATGGTCGTTGAGCAAGACATCTGAACAAACCATCTCTCATACACCAAAACGCAAAACCTAGTTGAATGTCGTTAAACAGATTATTTTATGTTGAACCCTAATGGGACAAATTCACAAAACTACCTTTTATAACAAATATTTTTCAAAAAAACACCTTAGTAAAACCTTCTTTTAAGAAACCACCTTATGTAACCATATCTAGGGGTGTCCAATTTCTGATCTAGACCAGAAAAATGGCCCTGACCGAAAAATGGTGCGGATCGGACCTGTTTAACCGGTCCGGTCTTCGGTCCGCAAATAAAATTGGTCTTTGGTCCAGTCCGGTCTAAATCTGAATTTTTTCGGTACACATCGGTTAGACTTTTTTTTACTAGAAGTGTATTGAAACTTGAAAGTCAATCTATAATTTTTAGATTCTACGTCTTCTCACACCCAAACTGCCAAACTTGAAAAGTGAAAACTGAAAAACAATTATGGCCTATTGTAAAATTGTCACAGGAAAAAACAGCTAAATTGAAATTCCGGTCTAACCGGTCTGGTCCCTATGATCTCCATCCGGTCCGATTTCAAGACAGTTTTAATCCCGTCTGGTCTTAAGTCTCCATTTTCCAGAAGTTGCGGTCCCGGTCCGTGGATAGTCCGATTTGTTCCGGTCCGGTCCAAGACCGATGAACACCCCTAACCGTATCATTTCGAAAGACCATCATTAAACAAATTTCGTTACATTTGACCGTCAAATGGTGATTTGAGAAACAGATTTGAGCACTATATGTTTCTCAAATAACCTTATTTTTATCCCCCTTTACTTCCTTCAGCCTGTGATGTCATAAGAGAAGAGTACCATTTGATATTGTTTATATTATTTAGTGCCATTATTAAGTTACACTGAAGTTAACCTATCATTAATTGACTATCTCCAAAAATTTGAAGACCTTTGACATTAAAATTATATCCATTAAAAACTGAAGTGTAATCACCCAAGAATATGAAGACCCTTGAGACTAAATCACCAAGCATCTCTTCTCGGAAGAAACTGAAGTATCGCTCGAGAACATGTTTAGACGCATCATCAATGTTAACCTTTCTTCAGACACGGCACGGTATTTAGGCAAGATTAGTTGAATTTCTTATCTCTGAAATTTCTACAATGAGTCGGGCATGAAGCTTCACCAACGAGGAACAACAAACTTCATATTTTCCCTCTTTGTGCTCATGGATTGATCGGTTTTCTATTTTTACTAAATGGAGTTTTTTTTGGCTCATAAAGCAACCAGGGTCTATAAACTCGGACAAGAAGAGGATGATAACAAGGATAGGTGAGTAAGGTCCTCTTTAGTTCATTTTATTTTTACTTAACTAAACTTATTTTTGCTTAGCTGAACTTATTTTTACTTAGCTGAACTTATAGTTGTTGAACTGAACTTATTTTTATTGATTCATGTTTTTTCTTCTTTGCACTACTGATTTTTACAGAACTGAAGTTATTTATTCTGAACTGAAGTTATTTTTACTGAACATTATTATGTAAGGTAAACTAAACAGGGCCTAAACTCCCCAAAAGAAAAGCGTTGATTAGTAACTAGATACTTCAAATTAGAAAATTAGTCAATTAATGATAGATTAGCTCTAAGATAACTTAATAATGATATTAAATAATACCGTAAGGCCATCTTATATAATTTTTTTTTCACCACACATGATTTTGCAATTTAGGAGACTATCGTATAAAATTTCCCAATATACTACAAAAAAGACTTCCATGAAATTTATCCACCCCAGTATAACAAGTATTTCCTTATCACGAACTTACCCTCCTACATATGAAATCTGAACCAAATTCAACAGAATAAAATTATCAAAAATTCACAAGCATTACGAGAAATTATTTCTTTTTCGAATCCAATTTTGGAAACCGTTCCATAGTTCGAGTAAACCAAAAAACCATTAAACCAATTGAGTCAAGTTTACCCTCATAATTGTTAATTCCCAATTGATTATCAATGCATAACGTATTAGTATTAGCTGCACTTAACACAAAAACCACCCAAATAAAAAGGTCAAACAAGAATAGTCTTTTAACAGCAGCAGTAAATGTAACCATTGGCGTTTTTTACAATGTTTAAAACTAGCTTAATTGATGTCTGCATGCTAGCCACGTGCAGCTCCTTGAATGCTCCTCCATATTTTTTTTAATCATGTGCGCCTCACTCACCTCAAAAATCAACAATCATAACCTCCACGCGCCACCAAAGCGCGTGGAAATAGAATCTAGAAACAGCAGCAACAACAGTCACGTGCACCACTGCCCCGCCGTTGATTTCCACCAATAGCAATAAATGAAGAATCTGACTAAGAATAAATTAATTACTACTTTAATAACATTAATTAACAAAAATAAAAACCACCAATTAATTTAATTAATCACAGTATCATGAACACTGAATTCCCTGTCTCTCAGTCAAACCCAAGTCCAAACAGTAACTAATCTCACTCCCACTACACTAAATTCAAACACTAAAAAATTATAAATTAAATACTTCAATAAACAAACCAGGAGAGGGAAACAAAAAGACAATCCTACCCCTAAAGCACCAACGAAATCACGCCAGAAGCCACTGAGAAAGCAACAGCAGTAAACAAAGCAGAAACTCTATCACCACGAACAGCACCACTCTTAGAATTCTCATCGGCGGCGGTCGTCGGCGAATCCGCCGGAGAACCAGCAGGAGAATCCATATCCGGCACAGGAGGAGACGCCGCAGGAGAACTCACCGGCGCCGGAGAATCAGCTTCCGGCGAAGGAGCAGGTGAAGGCGAGTCACTTTCCGGCGACGGCGCCGGAGATGGCGACATTCCGAACAATTCCACCGGTAAAAGCAAGCTATCAACTGAGTAAATTACAACAGGAGTTGCATCGAGTAATGTACCAGCGATTCTAGAGGAATCGACACCAGTATGAAGAGTAACGGAATCACCAGCAGTAGAAGGAGAGAGGTCGTATTTTCCTGTACCTGAGGCTAAAGTCGTCAATGTACCTTTTGTAGTTTTCAGCGTTCCGATCGGAGCGTATTTGTTGAGAGCGTGGAATTGAAGGAGAGAGACTAATTCAGCGCTGCTTAACTTGCTTAGATCTGGAATTCCTTTAGCTTTGAACGCTTCATCGGTTGGTGCGAAGATTGTGATTCCTTTATCCATTTGATTCTGGAAGATTTTTAGAACACCGCTTGATGAAATCAACGACGCGAATGTTTTGCAACCTGCTTTCTCCAAAACCGCCGTTACATTAGCGTCGGAAGAACCGGAGGTTAGAAGAGCAGGAGAGATGATCGGAGAGCTGATTTCAAGGACAGAGATGTTGTATGGAATTTGCTTAACGGATTTAGTGTAGGTTGAGTCGAGTTTTGTTCCCGGTTCACCTGAACCGAATCCGACCGAACCGCCTTTGAGATCGGTTATATTGACGGAGCCTTCTTGAGAGGTGGCGGAACCGGTGGTTTGATACAGTGTGGTTGTTAATACGGTGCCGTCTTGGATGGAATGGAGCTTTTTAGGATCGTAATAATCGAGGAGAACGTGGAGAGAGAGGAGATTCTTGATGACGGAGAGAGAGCGGTTTGAGATTAACGAAGCCATTGCAGAGTTATCGAGTGCGAGGACGGTGATGGTTTGGCGTGAGTTGATTTCATCGTCGAGTTTAGTTTGTGTGAGGTAAGAGCTGAATTGAGAGAGGTTTGGATCGGAAGAGAGGATTTCGGTGATGTTGTGAGCTGCGGAGATGGTGAATAGAATGAAGAGAGAGAGGATAATGCAGGTTGTTTTAAAGGACGCCATTGTTGAGAGCTTGAGAAATGGAGAGAGAAAGAGAGGAAGAAGGGGGGTTTATAAAGGGGGGAGGAGTTAACTGGGGTTGGGTTTAAGTGGGGTTTAAGGGGGGATGGAGGTGAGTTAAGGCCATGTGAGATTGTGAGTAAAATGACTATGGTGTCCTTGAGTTTGATTTTTGTAAATTTTGTAACGGTCGAGAAATTTCTTTTTGGGGATTGGTTTGGTGAGAAGAGGGTTAAAAAATGCAAGTTGTAGAAAAAGAAATGGAATGGAATGGAATACTGAATATCTTTTTTACAAATGTGGGTTAGTATTATCATTATGGTGGGTTACTAAAACTAGCTGTTATGTATTTTGGGTTTAAATTGAGATGTTTTTAGTGGAAGAAAGGAAAGATAAAAGGTGGAGGGGAGGACCCTCATATGAGAAGATGGACAATGAGGTGTCAATACCAAAGCCAACAAAGATCAAAAGATGTACTATATTCGTGTATTATGAGTAGGGGTGTAAACAATCTGAGTCCAGCAAAGTTTGGCTCGTTTAAGTTTGGTTCGGCTTGGTGTTTAAATAAAATTACATTTAAAATGTGTGGCAATAAGAAAAACATAAAATTGTCCCAATATGCAAAGCTCATAGAGGAATATAATATTATAGGGTTTTGTTTTCATATTGCATTAAATTTACGTATGGTGAACTATTGCATATTTTACTTTATGTAAGGAAGAGCAATAAGGCCAATAACAATAGCGGCAAAAAAAAAAGAGTCGAGCCCGAGCTTGAGCTCGAAGGTTTGTAAAAGAGCCGAGCTCGAGCCTCACTTGGCGAGCTCGACCAAAGTGACTTCGAGCCGTGCCGAGCTTGGTCGAGCTCGAGCTCAGCTCGGCTCCTTTACACCCCTAATTATGAGCTCAGCTCGGCTCCTTTACACCCCTAATCATCAAAAAATAATTTATATTCATTGCTTATTTGGTATGATTGATCTTACGCGAGTAATTCAGACTATAAAGAGAGTTTTAAATAAATAAACAAAAAAATAATATCATGATACACCCAGATCTATAAATGATATACTCGCACATTGCCTTTTATTAGGACTTAGGAGTATAAATTTCATCATTTTTAGTTTCCAGTACAATGTAGATCGTTGTTAAGATGATTTCGATTTAAGTCCATATATGTTTTTTTATTCACTAAATTTATTTTGGCAGCAAAGATAAAGTTTTAGCAGATTTGTTTACTTATAAATATAGCTTTTCCACTGTCGGCTAGTATTACCAACAAAAGAGTACTAAATTATTCAATCAAAGAAATCTCCTTAAATGCAATACAAATTTACTATGCGGATAATAGACTAGATGACCTTTTACTGTCTGAAATTGACATTGGCAAGGTTAGACAGTAGTGCTCAATGGAGAACATTTTACAAGCAAATGGTAACCTGCATAAATAACATAATAGTAGCTCTTTCTATATAGGTACTAATTTCTATAATAAGTATAGGCTTAAATGTGTATATTATTAAACTAGTAAGTAATCCCTTTGTCTCTAAATGTATGTACTATCGTCTTTTTAAAGTTAAAAGTTAATAAATTTTGACCTTATTTTTTCCTTGTTTTTTTTTTTTTTTTGAAAGAAGCCTCCAAGAGGGCCGAGATTACTCATTCAACTGCAAATCCGCGGAAAGCAAAACATCAATATCGTTCGGGAAATTTGAGAGCCACACCCTACAACCCATCTCCCACGGCGAGAAATGAGCAAGAGCATGAGCAACCTTATTACCCTCTCGACCAACATAGACCCAAGAAATAGAACGAAAATTGCAAGCAAAAGAAATAATGTCATCTAAAATCAAATGAAAAGAACTAATCCCCTCCTCCTTACAGTTGATTGCTTTAATAACATTAGCACAATCATTCTCGATCACGACATTTTGAAACCCGTGCTCCACCGCAATCCGCATACCTTCCAAGATTGCCTTAGCTTCTAGACATTTGATGTCCCACTCCGTCGCAAATTGAACTGTTGCACGCAACAAACTCAACCCCCTATAATCTCTCACCACAACACCACACCCAACTCCAACATTTTTCAGCAGGCCACCATCAACATTAATCTTCACATACCCCTGATCAGGCGCGACCCAATAAGCATTTGGCTTCACTGTCGAAAGCTCACGCTGCAACCCGTCAAGCTCAGCCATCAGATTATTCACTCGCAGCACCACTGAAGCAGGTTGAACCACCTCCCCTTCGAAGACCCACTGATTCCGGGCATCCCAAATCGCCCAACAAAGCCCCATCACCCTTGCTCTATGCATCTCATCCAGGCCGCTAAACACCTCCCCAACCCAATCGAGAAAAGTCGGACATCTTCTCGTCACCAACTCCGACAGACCCGCACTAGCCCAGACCGCAGCCGCTGCCGGACAACCCAGTAGGGCGTGTTGGCCACACTCCCTTGCGGCCCCGCAAAGAAAACAATCCTCCTCTAAACAGGTCACCCGCCTGTGAAGCCCAGCACGAGTGGGAAGAGCTTCATGTGCAGCCCGCCAAAAGAACACTTTAATTCTCGGAAGAGTGTGAGCCGTCCAGATGGAGTTCCAAACACGTTTATCAAACCCAGATGAGGAAGCATCTTCAGCTAACAGCACCGTGTCATTGAATATAGCCAGATAAGAAGAACGAACAGAATACAACCCATTCTTTTCAAGATCCCAGAAGACAGCATCGGGGGGAAGTCTCGCACTCAAAGGGATAGATAAAACTCTATCACTCTCGAAGGGGAGTAAGAGCTAGCGAACTTTCACCTCATCCCACATGGCAGACGAGTTTAAGAGCAAATCCTTCACAAAAATATCACCAACACCGTCCAACTTGGGGGACAGCACCTTCCGGGTTTGAGTTCCCGGAATCCATGCATCACCCCATACCTTAATGTTCTCCCCATTCCCAACACGCCAGCAGCAACCATGTCGGAGCACCCACTTTGCCTCACAAATACCCCTCCAAGTGTAATTAGGACAATTACCAACAACAGCTTCATCAAAAGAGCAATTAGGAAAATATTTACCCTTAAGGATCTGGCCAACCAATGAACTCGGGTGTTTTAAGAGACGCCAAGCCTGTTTCCCTAGAAGAGCCCAATTAAACAGTTTGAAGTCTCGAAAGCCAAGACCACCCTGAGATTTTGGAAGACAAAGCTTTTTCCAAGCAACCCAATGGATCTTCTGCTCACCATGTTTCTGACCCCACCAAAACTGGGAGACTAAGGCATGAATCACGTCACAAAAGGAGGCTGGAAGTCTGAAGACACTCATCACGTAGGTAGGGAGAGATTGGGCCACTGCCTTTATCAGAACCTCCCTGCCCGCTTTAGACAGACATAAACCTTTCCAACCTTGAAGTTTTTTCCATAGCCTCTCTTTAATACCCTTAGTGATGACCTTATTTGATCTCCCAACAACCGTAGGAAGCCCCAAATAACGGTCATGAACATCCACCATATTCACTCCCAACACCTCAGTCAACACAGCTCGTTTCCCTTCCGACACTCCCTTACTAAAAGAGACCGTCGTCTTCTCAAAACTCACCTTTTGACCCGACGCTGCTTCATAGATAGCCAAACAATCTTTAATAATCCGCCCTTCCTCCTCACAAGCTTTAGCAAATATCACACAATCATCAGCAAACAGGAGGTGGGACACCGAGGGAGCTAAAGGTGCAATACGAATCCCATGAAGACTCCCCTCCTCAACCGCCTAACGGAGCAAACTAGACAGCGCCTCTGCCACAAGGATGAAGAGATATGGAGATAAAGGGTCGCCTTGCCGGAGCCCTCGAGAGGGATAGAACTCAGTCGTAGGCGAACCATTCACCAGGATCGAAAATGACACAGATTTCACACACTCCATAACACGGCTAATCCAAGAGCCAGCAAAATTCATTCTCATCAAAGTCTTCTCTAAAAAGTCCCACTCCACCCTATCATACGCCTTAGCCATGTCCAATTTCAAAGCCATGTGACCTTCAGTCGAACGAGAATTTTTCATATAGTGAAACATCTCAAAGGCAACCAACACATTATCAGTAATCAATCTCCCTGGCGTGAAAGCACTTTGATTAACAGAAATAATTTTATCAAGAAAGACTTTTTGTCTGTTAGCCAAGACTTTAGAAACTAATTTATAGACCACATTGCACAGACTAATGGGCCTAAAATCAGACATTTTCTCCGCATTTTTCTTTTTTGGGATAAGCACAATGAAAGTCTTATTAATATAAGGAAAAATTGTGAATAACCACCTGCCAAATACCCTTGTTTCAAAATAACCACCCCAATTTCATTTGCATTTAAATAACCACCTCTACTTTGCTTAACGTTTTTAAATACCCACCTCTTAACAGAAAATTGTGACTCCGTTAACTCTGAGGTCTGTTGACACGCTTTTTATGAAATTTCCAGCCAAATTTCCTCGACTTTGACCTATATATATATCTCTAACACTGACAAACCTAATCTAAACAAATTTGCAAAGATTTACTTCAATTCCACTGTGATTCCTCTTGAAAATCAAGATTCAGGTATGTTCTTTGCAATTTCTAGGGTTTTAATGTAAATATTTTGGGGAAATTAGGGCTTTTTCTTGTATTCTTATGAATTCTAAAAATTCTACCTTTATGATCTTGTTAGGAATTTGCTATGGCTGAAAGGGAATCAATTACTTGTCATTGTACTCTCCCTGTTGCAAGGAGGACTTCTTGGACTGAGAAGAATCCCGGACGAAGGTTCATGTCTTGCAAATTCTATGAGCATGAAACGGAGAGGAGGGGATGCGATTTTTTAGATGGATTGATGAGAGACAAACTGAATGGCAGAAGCTATTTATCAATCAACTTATGCTGAAGAAGAGGTTGTTGGAGGGCAGAGTTAGGTCATTGGAAGATGAAGTGAGCAGTTTGCAAGGACAACGAAGACGTTTGGTGAATGATTATGGTAATTTGGAGGTCAAGTATAAGACTTTGAAGGGTGAATTGAAGATGAAGAAAAAAGGCAATCCAAAGCAATTGAAGGGTGGATTATGCAAGGGATTTATGTTTGTTTGTGTGTTATGTATGCTGTTGATTGCAGTTGGTAGGGCAATGTAAGATGCAATTAGGGTTGTATTAGGTAAGTTAGGAGGGACTTTTTTAGTTTTGGTTAGCTTTCCATTAGTGAGAAAGCTTATTGTTGTAGTAGGTGTGTTAGGAAAAATGAACCAAGTTAGTTCATGAAGAATGAACTTAACTAGGCTATGCAATGGTGGAATGATCATGTATTTTGATATTATGAAGAATGAACTTATCTTAGCTATATCATCATCCATATGTCAATTTATTGAACTGATATATCAACAGATTCATTGATGAACTGAAATATGTTTTCCAAACTCATATGACACACAAACTGAACAGAAAGTGATATTCACACACTTGCAAGCATCCATATTAGAAACTGATATCAGTTTGTGACTTACATCATTCACACACCTAAACACCAACCATACCAGAAACTGATACTTGTTGATAAGTCAGTTCAATAACAGCAATTTCCAAACACAAACTATAACCTGTTCACAAACTAATAGATGATTCATAAACTGATATGTTCTATATCAGAAATTCATATTGCAAAAATCAAAATATCCATATGTTCACAGACATCACAAACTGATATCATTCAGCTTGAACCAAAAAAAATCCAAAGCATACAGTGACTAATATCAAATTACAAAAAAACAGCTTGCTATTAACTTGCAACACATCAAGTTCAACTTTTTCATCCTAACACAAATCACTACAAGTCTGAAAGTTGTTTCTTCTTTGAGCCTTTGAGAGGTAGCTTAGGTCTGAACTGAGGTGTGGATGTTGTTGCTTGTTTCTAAAGTGTAGATTGCCTGGTGACAGGAGGAGCTGTTGGTGGTTTTGGAGGTGCTTTAGATGGTTTAGGAGGTGCTGTAGGTGGCCTACATGCTGCTGGTTGTTGTGGTTGCGGTGGCTTCTTTGATTTGTTTGGTTGCTTGCTTGTAGGGGGGTTATGCACAGTTGAAGAGCTTGCTTGGGAGGAGCTTCCTATGATGTTGTCTGCTACCTGCTGAAATAACAAAAAAAGCATATATATGTTAGTAAAAAAACTGAAATTTCATAATAAACCATAACACAAGTTAGATAAATACCTGTTTCTTAGCTTTGATAGCTTTTTTTGACCTCTCAGCTACTGCCCATTGTGAAGTGCTAGGAGGCCTCCCAACTTCTTTTGTATTTGCTGAAACTTTTGTAGCTTTGCATCCCTTTTTATTGTGTCCCACTTGACCACAATTGCTACATTTGCACTTTGCCATTTTTACCTTTTTTGCTTTCTGTTCAGCCTCTTCCCCCTTTTCCTTTTTCCTCTTTTTCAAACTAGGTCTCCCAGGCATAATCTTATGAACTGGTGGTAGAGGATGGGGTAGATCAATTTTTTTCCAGTAATTAACACCAGGCATGGGGTGTATGGCTTGCCTATATGCATGTAAATATGTATCTCTACTATAGATTGCATCAACATAGTCATTTGGATCAGCATTCTTGTCCAAAATGCATCTAAATGCATGCACACAAGGGATGCCTGTCAACTGCCAGTGATAACAAGTACATGTCCACAAAACCAAATCAACTTTCAACTGATCACCCCTATGATTAACTTCATACATATCCTCTCTACTAATCTGCAACACACATTTCCTTGACTCTTCCTCCATTCCATCAAAAGTCTTCTTAATGTATGGCATGTTTTTCCCTTCATAAGCTTGAACTCCTTGCCATTTCTCATAGTTTCTCTTCATTAGATACCTTCTTAACCATTCCATCATGGTTAGAACTGGCTTGTCTCTTGCCTCCTTCATCACAGCATTGAATGTCTCGCACATATTGTTCACCAACATGTTGGATTTGCAATTAGTAGAGAATTTGTGCCTTGACCAGTGTTGTGGAGGAATGTCAGCTAAGTATTCATAAGCTTCTTCAGATAGACACTTGATGCTCTCCATGTTTACCTAAAAAAAAACTAGATTTAATTGATAGATTAGTCAAGTACATAAATGCCATTTAATGAATCAGAAACCTACTAAATATTACATGACATTACCTCTGTTGTTGCCCTTGCTGCATTCCAAAAGAGGGACTTGAAAATACTCCCACTGAACTTCAGTTTAAAATTTGCCCAGATGTGCCTCACACAAAACCTGAGCTCTGTTTTTGGTGCAATCAAAGAAAAACCTCCAACAGTCCCTGTAGTTTAAAAAACACCATCACAAATTGATTTAATAACTTCACTTACTTGACAAAGAAACTATACAAATGTATTTTAAAATCATACCTTTTGTCTATCAGACATAAAGGTCCATCCTTCACCCAATGGAGCTCCACTAATGTCCTTCAACAACAATTCAATGAACCAACACCAACTATCTTTGTTTTCCACCTTAACTATTGCCCAAGCAAAAGGGTATATATTGTTATTTCCATCTTTCCCGACAGCAACCAAACATTGTCCAGGATAAGCTCCTTTGAGGTGACACCCATCCACCACAATAATAGGTCTACATCCCTTTTTAAACCCTTCCTTGCAAGCATCCAAGCACACATACATTCTAACAAACACTGGGGGAGGTCTCTCAATGCTATCAACCATAACATATGCACTGGTACCAGGATTATGTTCAATAAGAGCATTCACATAGTCCCACACTTTGGCATATTGTTCAGATGCATCCCCATAGATCATCAGTTTACATCTAGCCCTTGCATACCAAGCCTTTGTATACTTAATAACTATGCCAGTGTCCCTAAAAACCTTGTTAATAAAGGCTTTGAGCTTCCAATTAGGATCAACTCTAAAATCCTCAATGTATCTCTCTGCTAGGTATTCACTAGTCAACTTATTAGTCAATGATTTTCTGACACAATCATGCTTCATGATCATAGATTTCAATTGCCAAGTACCACTATTAGGTAATTTCCTAGCATTAATTTTGAAATTACACTTTCAGTTTCCCTTATGAGGACAAGCTATCAACTTAGGGTCTTTTCTCAACCTAGTCTTTTTCACATCCCATTCACAATCACATCTATCTTTGCAATAAAGAGAAATTCTTGTGCCATCATTGTGAAGGGTGTAAAAATCATACCTGTTTTGTATAGCATGCCACTGAATAGCTTTTCTCAGAATTTCAGATGAGTCAAACAACATACCATGCTGAAACTCAATTGGATGCTTGAAAGCAACCTCAGCATTGAAGTGTGGCCATCTTTGTTCATCATCACTGCTACCATCAATGCTCCTCAACTCATCAGAATCATCTTCAATCTCAGCTTGCAAACTGATTTCTTTCCCAGCAACATCTTTCACAACCTGTTTTTCCTTTTTTGAACTTGTTTCACCCTTGTGAAACTGAAGTGAACCATTCACTTCTGTCAACAAATTTTCCTTTGCAACTCTTCCCCTAGTTTTCACAAAAAGCTCTTCATGTTTACTACCTTTCAACTCAACTTCTTCTTCCCCAGCAACCCAAGTAATATCATCTAAGCTTGTGTATTCAGATGAACTCTCACTTAGTGAATCTGCCTCACTGTCACTCTTAACAAAAAGCTTTTTCTTTGCCTTTGGTTTCCTAACAGCCTTGCCTTTCACCTTCCCATCATCTTCAATCTGCTTTTGCTTACCTTTTGCTTTTCTCTTAGGTTTATCCTCTGTTAATTCCTCTTCACCACTCTCCACTCTACAACTTTTCTTCTTCCTAGCAATGTGTTTAACCCTAGGAGTGGATCTCTGTCCCTTTAGCAGTCCTCTCTCAAACTCTTCTCAGCTCATAGGCCAAACATCACTGTCATTCTGTACATATCTAGGTGGCAGATTGAACCTTGGGCTTCTCCTTTGTTCTAGTTTAACTTTGGCCAACTTCAGATTTGTTTGGCTGTTTTGAGTTGGAGGGTTTAATGTGGCTGGGTTAGAGAAGGTAGAAGAAGTTGAGGAGTTTCTTGTATTGGGTCTCAAAGTGGGCTTTTGTTGAGTGGCTTTTTGGGTTGGAATTTGTTCTTGTTTAGGAGAGCTAACAACTGTGCAAAAGCAGTCCAAAGTTTGGTTTTTGTCAACAGTTTCAAGCCACAATGAAATGGACTCTTGGTTTGTCAATTCAACTAACCCAGTGCTTAATGTTTTACCCTTCTCACTAAAGTGAAACTTCAATCTACTTGGCAAACTCATACCACTAGCAGCATATGCATTCTCTGCCATTCCCCATAAATACCTCAAATTGATTAATTCTTTCTGTAATTGACAACTAAGGTAACTGAACCCCCCTCATGCTGAACCACCTTCCTCCCTTTAATAATCTTCTGAGCAAAATCCCCACCAAGTTGAAGCTTAATTTGATATTTCGACATTCTAGCAAGTGCAAAACTGAAATTAGGATTCTACCAACTTCATAAGGCCATCAACAGCAATTCACATAAACAATAAAACCCCAAAAAAACCCTAAAAACCCCAACTTAAACAATTGCAAGTTTACACGGAATTCACAATTCCCCATTCAATTACTCAATTAAAAATCTATCAAAAACGAAAAAGCAAATGCTTAACACCAAGCTTCTAATTACCTAATTCAATAATTAATACATAGATTAGTATAGTATAAAGGTTAAAGTTTCAGTTTATTACCTTGTTTTGCGCATATAATCAACTTCAATGGGCCCCAATTTCACGACACACTGCAGTAACACCACCGTCACTCACACCTTCTTCTCACTGTAAAAACTGAGTTGCAGATTAGAGAGAGAAAGAATCTTGTGTAGAAAAATTGATTGAAGAATTTAAAATGGGGAGGGAAGGTGAAAGATTAATTGAAGTTTGAAGAAGAAAGAGGAGAGAGGAAAGAGAGAATAGGAAGAATAGTATGAGAAGCGTGGTTTTTTGGAGGGGGGTTAGGTCAGTTAAAAAAAATTGGGCCCCACTGTTAACGGAGTCACAATTTTCTGTTAAGAGGTGGGTATTTAAAAACGTTAAGCAAAGTAGAGGTGGTTATTTAAATGCAAATGAAATTGGGGTGGTTATTTTGAAACAAGGGTATTTGGCAGGTGGTTATTCACAATTTTTCCTTAATATAAGGGGGCATGGTACCCCCCGGAGGATGCCCAAAACCAAATTACACACAGAAGGACTAACAATATGCCAGTAAGTTTGGTAGAAAAGGGGACACATACCATCAGGCCCAGGGGCCTTAATAGGATGCATTTGACTCAGTGCTACTTTGATCTCTTCTTCGTGATACTCAGCCGTTAAGCCCAAGTTCATTTGCTCTGAGACCCTACCTAAGATCCCTCTCAACGCTTCCTCCAGCCTCTCCACTCCTTCCGACCGAAACAATTTTGAGAAATAATCCATAGCCACCTCTGTCACACTATCGCGCCCCTCCCTTCTCACGCCACAATCATCAATAAGAGCTGAAATAGTGTTTCGACGTCGTCGACTCGAAGCTCTCTTGTGAAAAAAAGATGAATTTCTGTCCCCCGCTTCCAACCATCAAACCCGAGATCGTTGACGCCAAAACAACACTTCCTGGCGAACTAAACTCTCGATATCCCGGACCAGCTGCCTCCTCGTAGCCATTTGTGTCGAATTTAGGTGCCCCTTATTCAAAGCTCTCAGTTTTTTCCTTTTGTTCCTAATTTCACGAAACAAATCGCCAAACTTCTTCTCACTCCAATCTTTCAGCTGGGTTGTACAACTCCCTAACTTAGACTCAAAAGACGGGCCCCCTAGAGACCATGCTTCCTCCACCACATTGCCACACTCTTCATAATCGGTCCACAGTTGCTCGAACCTAAACAACTTCTCCTTCGAACGGCTGCCAGCCTGGTTACTCTCCAAGAAAAATTTTAGCGGCGCATGATCCGACCACTCCCTATCCAGATGAGCAAGTTTAGCATTGGGAAAGAGATCAAGCCATAAATCATTAACCAAACCTCTATCAAGTCGACATTGGATATTGTCGTCCCCCTCTCTACCATTATCATATGTAAAGGCATAGCCTGTATACTGCAACTCTTTGAAACCACACAGATTCACCGCCTCCCTAAAGTTATCCATTTGCCACTGAGCACGATCATTCCCTCCTTGTTTATCATCATTAGACAATATCTCATTAAAATCCCCACAAAATAACCATGGGCCTGAGGACTGGGCAGCAAGCTCCGACAGTAACCGCCAAGAAAGGTATCGATTCTGAACTTCAGGCCAACCATAAAACCAGTGAGTCTCCAACCGTTCTCCTTAAATCCATCCTCTACCCAAAAGTCCATATGATGAACTGACATAGACCGTAGGGTCATTTGGACCTCTTTCCTCCATAACATAGCAAGCCCCCCTGAACTACCAACACTATCAACCGCCAACCCATGAAAGTCACCTAGCTTATCTTTCACTCTACTAAACTCTACACTACTCAACTTCGTCTCTGATAAAAAGATCACAGACGGGGCCTCTCTCCGGATAAGATCCCAGAGATTACCAACCGCAGAGGGGTTGCCCAGCCCTCTACAGTTGAGACAGATAACACTCATTGGGCCTGGCGGGGTTGGTGTCCACCAACCTCCGCCTGCGTGCCAATAGCATCTATTGCCATAAAGTCAACCGCCAGCTTCTTCGTACCTGCAAAAGCCTCGTCAATATCCATAGCCTCCAGTCTGTCGCACTTCCCTATACCCTTCAATTTCCCTTGCCCTCCTGTATCCCTAATGATAATACCCCTAGCTAACTTTCTCCATTTTCTAACCCCACCACCTGTCTCAGAGGCCTCGTTTTGAGTGTTCAAAATACACTCTTCTCCACCAATACTTAAAACCTGACTGCCTGCTACACTACTTGCCCCCTTTTCACTTTGCATTACAGCATTCAATGCCACCTCATGCCTTTCTCCCACATTCCCATCATCATCAATAATCACATCATTATTACCCCCCACATCTTTGGAAGGTGGAGCGTTGAAACCCTCACCTTCATCTATAGCAGCCCCCTTCCCCACACTTGACGCCAAGACCTCATCACCCATGGAAGACGCAGGTTTCACAACAAATAACTCACGCCTACTCTCCTTGATCAACCTAAGTTCATCGAGAATTTTATGTCTTCCCTTCTTTGGAGAAGCCCTCAACCATGTCCCCCACTTTAAGCTCTCTCCATTGTTATCCTCCACTTCCAGTTCACAATCCTTCTCCCCATGCCCCATGCATCCACAAAGAAAACAAAAAAACGGCAATCTCTCATAGTGAAAAGAAACCTTGGTCTCCTTCCCATCTTTCCCTCTGATTTTCTGAAATCTACGCAACGGTTTCGTCACATCAATCATGAGTTTAATTCTGCGGTAAGGTTCAAGCCCAGGCAGTCCAGGATCAATTTCAAGAACCTCACCCACGCTCCGGATAATCGCGCGTATCTCCTCATCCCCACAGCAATTTAAAGGCATGTTCTTTACCCTTACCCAGAACGGCGAATGGGTTAGGGGTATCTCCGTTGGAAGATCATTACCTTCGATATCACTCAACACAAAGAGGTTTTGTTCGAAACACCACGGTCGAGCATTCAAGATACGCTCCTTATCTCTCCAATGAAATAGTTGAATAACAAATCTATTCACCCCGATTGAATTCATCAAAATTTTCTTATTGACGCCCCAAGCCGCAGCCATGGTACGTTTGAACGCATCGACATTAAAAGGCCGATTCGTAAGCAATCGTCCTACCATCATAAGGGAAACCCTAGATTGAGAATCGTCGCTTTGCGACCCTCCTAAATCAATGATATCACCATCCTCATCATCCAGAATTAATTTTTCACACTGTGTTATGAGTTCGTCGGCCATATTGCCGGAGAAGACAACCTCGCAAGGTAGAAAAGCCCTAGCCGTCAAGGGAGAGTCACACCCTTTCTTTCGAGGGAGGAGAACTCGGCATGTTGAATTGTTAATATTTTTATTTTTTCCTTGTTATATAAGGGGGAAATAAAGTCTAACACGATTTTATAGGGTTTGTCTCAATGCTCATATTTTCACAAATCTGCTTTTGTAATTTTTGTTTGTAGATGTTTAGAAATATCATTATTTGAAGACATAAATGAGAAACAGGAAAAAGTCAGGTATAATATTATATAATATTGACGTCTAGAGTATACAATAATATACTATCATTACATGAAAGTTTGTCATATATTACTTTATATAAATGTTTCTTTTTCATCTATAGATACTCCCCATCCCAATTTAGATGTAATACATCCTTGTGCAAAACCGCAAATAGCGTTGCATAGTAGCTAAAGTAGGACATAAGTTGCATTAATTCATTGTAAAAGTTGATGCAATAGAATATGCTTAGGGGGTTTGGATAGGAAGTCTACGGGAAACAAAAAGGGAATGAACATATATGTTGTTTGATTAGGGGTTTAGTTTTTCATCTTTCCCAAAAATCAACCGCCAAACACTAGCAAAGCTTCACTCAAAACCACCTTAGCTCACCTGAAATGCCACCCTAGCCCCGAAACCCACCCCCCCCCCAACCCAAAGCCATACCACCTCTTCTTAAATTCCACCCCAACTCTCAAAACCACCCATCCCTTTTGGAATCCCCCATCCTCGAAACAACCCTTACACCCAAGGTTGTTAAAATCGAGATTCTAACTTAAATCGGAAAGGCATGTTAAAATCAGATCGTAGAATCGAATCGTAAATCGTAGATTCTACAAATTTTGCGAAAATAGAGCTTTATGATGCATTGTATGACTTATTTAGCCATTTTTTTTATCATTAAATGACTTTAAAAAATATTATTTATTTATTTAGTCATTTTATTATATGATTAATCATTTAAATTTAAACACGATTAAGATTAGAAGTGCAAGAACGTTAATCGTGTATTAAAGAACTGCTCCTAGTATCATTGTTGATGAAAAAGACGTGTTTGAGTGAGTTGTGAATAGGGATGTCAGTGGGGCGGGTTTTTTGGAGACCCGCCCCGCACCCGCCCCAGTTAGGTGGGGATGGGGGAAGGTTTCGCGGGGGATGGGGCGGGGATGGGGATGAAAACCATCCCCGCCATGGGTAATGGGGCGGGGGTGGATGTTAGTCCATACCCGCCCCATCCCCGCCCGCCCCGCCCGCCCCGCCCCATCCCCACCCACACCGCCCCATCCCCGCCCGCCCCGTCTGAGCCCCGCCATATGTATTCTTCAAAGGCCTAAAATCCTAAATGTTATTAGTTGTTTACTGCTTTTATTCGATATTTTTATTTTCCAAAGGCTAAAATCCAAAATTACTTTTGAACTTTTGTTTTCCCCCTCCCTTAACCGTAATAGATTGAGGCGGGGATGGAGTAGGTGCGGAGATTCGCGCGGGGATAGGGCGGGTGCGGGGATTCGCGCGGGGATGGGGCGGGGATGGATTTTATCTTGTCCCCGTTGGGGCGGGGATGGGGACAAGATTTTCCCCCGCCATGGGTGATGGGGCGGGGATAGGGATGAGTTTTTTAGGCTGGGATGGGGATAGGAATGTCAACATCCACCCCGCCCCGCCCCATTGACATCCCTAGTTGTGAAAGTGAATTGAGTAAGTTTAATAAAAAAATTATTGAATAGGTAAATGTTACTCATCTAGAAAGAGAGAAACATTATAACAATAGGCTTGGCCCATTATTTCAATGCAATCTCGAAGTTTTGATAAAATCTAATAGATACGTTAAAATCGTAAGATTTTAATGACGATTTTAAGATTCTAATAATTTTTTAAGATTATAACTAAGATTTTAACAGATTAAGATTCTAGTTGCGATTTAAATCGTTTTGCAAAATTAAGATCGTAAAATCGTAAGATTTTAAGACTTAAATCGTGTTTGTAATAACCATGCTTACACCTTCCGAGCGCACTCACAACTCAAATCTAATATCCACTCTCACCGGAAACAATCATATATCCTTGACCAAGCCCAATTGTGACTTATAAGTGAAGGGGAGAGCAACGAATGAGATGGGTGGGAGGGAGAAGGGAAGGAGTAAAGAGAAAAGAACATGCAAATGTTTGGAATTTTTAGGGGAGGCAGAGGGGAGGAGGAAAAAAACCTTCATAAGTTACCCGGACAATAATTTTAATCAAAGGATTTCAATTTCTTTTTTCCCCTGCACCCCTTTCTTGACTACTTTTCCTAACCCTTTGGAAACCGAATGCTTCCTTATTGTGTAATTCCATATTTGATAGTGTGTTATTCTATATTCACAACTATCAAGAAGGGGATGTGGACATATTCATAGAGTGGAGAGATATTATACAGTAAAAAAATTTAAATAACACGTTAGAAAATATCCTTGAGCATCAGCAATGCATTGGGATCCAAATCCCTTTAAAATCTTCTCTCTTTTTCTTTCCTTTTGCCACATCAGATTCCACTAACTTTTTTCATTTACCTCCCCATATTTGAGACACCTTCCTGCAATGCTAAGGCTCCAATTACATAATTTATGTGTACCCCACCTTATTTTCTCTCTCCAAATACACTAAGAATTTATTATTTATTTCAAGTTGCATGGACACATGTCAAATGATGGTTAATTTGAGGCTTCCATTTTAAATAGCCTCCAATTATATTTAGAGCATTCTTGCAATGGATTTGAAGGGTATTTGGCTCCCATTTCACAACTTGGACCCCAATAAAAGCCCCATTGCTGGTGCTCTAAACTGTTACAACTATTAATTATTTAAAGGTCAAATTATTGCAATTATTAAAGAACAAAGAAGTCGAAAATATATAGCATCCACTTCCTTCCTCTTTAACTTATTTGAGAACAAACTAGAAAGTGATTCTAGTAAAATAAACAAATACACAAGGACAGAAGGTTGTCCTTTAAATAATCTCAAACTTTGTCCGACCCTTAAAATGAAAGTCACTCAGCTAAACTTTGGCCTTTTGCTCTTTGGTCTGTCTGGAATCATACCCAACTTTATTCATTTTACAGATAAGAGTATTAGTAGGAGGTTTAGAATAAGGTTTGAGCATAATGACAGATAAAAAGTGTGTTTTGCCCTCAAAAAAAAAAATTCCAATATATGAACTACACTCGTGGGACTGAACATTATGATTATAACAACCAATTTGGGAATTTGCTTGACCATTCTATCACCCTATCTTTCTGTTTATTGAATTTCCATGTGCACAGGTACAATGTACTACCTATGTTTAATCTCACTGTCACTGTTAGTACTTGATAAGATACATATGCTTCATTCGCCCTCCAAAACATACTCTACTGTAAGTACTGCAGTAAAAGTGAAAGCAATTGGAGGTGTGCAATATCTTAGTATATTTTTGAAATAGTCTTGAAATGGCATAATGAAAATTGATAGGAAAAGTATATCACCAAAATTTAGATAATTTTTACATCTTCGTATTAGATATTATAGGAAATATGAAAGACACCACACACTCGGGATTTGTAGTGATAATCTTTTTAGTAACATTATTTGAGAGACGTTGATGGTCAAAAATGAATGCCCCTGATATTTTGAACAAAAACGGCTAAATAACTAATTGTTAGATATATGAATCTATGGACCATTTATGTAAACGCACTTGATGCAGAACTCGCTATTTTCTCTATTTTACATTTAGATATGTAACGATCAAATATCTGATTTCTCTCCGGTAATGATGTATAGGAGAGCAGGGATCACAGAAATTTCTAGAAAAATGGAGGTATATGCTACACAGTTTTGTATGGTACTAATGGTAGATCCTCTAATAATGGCAAAAAGAAAGGTGCGAGAAAGGATGACAATAACACCATGATGTGAGTGGGAGGGGGACCGTTGAGCATGAGAAGCAAATTTCACGAGTAGCCTCGAGCTGTCGGTGACAGAATTTGAGAACAGTATTTTTCAGTAAAGGATATATCAACTTCATTACAGTAATCATCATTTGTTTTCTTATGTTTTTTTTCTTTGTTTTAATGTGTATTTTATTCACATCCATGTCTTAAATTCTGGTTATTCAAACTGTACTAAACTACTACCTTCCGGCTTCCGCAATTTACAAGGTACTCTAGAGTATATAGAACTATATACTCTTGAAATACCAAGTAGTACTTGGTCTAGTGGAAAAGAGTGTACGCTTACAACCTCAAGGTTGGGAGTTCAATCCCCACTTGGGACACTTTAAGGATAAGGATTTCCTTACCCTCCCCCTATTCTCAAGTGCCTGGCCTAATAGGACCCGAACAGGATCCGGACCACTTCTTACCAAAAAAAAAACTCCTGAACACAACTTTATTATTCTAGTCGTTAATATTTAGTAGGCTCTGCAGGGAGTAAATAAATAAATGAAATTGTATTGACATGAGTACGTACACAGATCATGTAATCAAACTATACATTATAAGTGTTGACTATCTCCTGATCAGAAATGTCAGACTATCTGTTCTCTGAGAGAAACATGGCATGATGCCAACAAGGCAGATATTACTCTGAAATTGTATAGCTGTGATTCATATAATTGTTTGTTTGTGATACATCATGAAAAATATGCCGAAATTGTTCTAAGAATATAAATTAACTTATCTAACTAGAAAAAAAGACTAAAAAAAAGATCTGGTTAGTTATCATCCATCTTCAAGAAACTCTCTGTGAACATTCATGCACGTTGTGCTGCAGTATTTGTAGTTATACCTGTGGAAAGGAACTTTACCTGCCAACGATGCGTTACAACAGGAGCATACCATGTCACTACATCCAGCGCCGTTTTTTGGCTGGGAGGTACTTGTAGTTGCAGGACTGTTAGCCGCAGCGGCAGCAGTCAGTGCAAGTCTCCTTTCAGCTGCAGCAGCTCTCTTTTCTCTCTCCTCAATTTGTTTTCTCTTAAGTTCCTCCTAAAGTAGACAAAATTGCAAAAGCCAAGAGGTGATTTAGACACTAAAAGAAAATAATACTTAGTCATAAAAATACTGAATGAGATGGAAGTTCATGAATGCCATGGAATTCCTCGATGTACCTCTTTGGACAATCTTGCAGCAATAACAGATTGAATTGTTCTCACTGAAGGTGAAGCAGCATTCTTGTTCGCAGCAACTGTTGCAACATTCTGGGATTCTGCAGCCTTGGCCTGCATGCACAAACCAAAATGTTCATGAACTCGCAACTATGGTAGCAAGGCAATTATAAATTTTATACATGGACAGACAAGAAAATACTACACAGCCTACATAACATTTTTTTGAGTACTGAGGAGGTACTATGCACTTTACATAAAGATTTACCCCATGTCAGATACATTCACTTCTAACAGGAACACGACACTTGGCGCATTTTCGGTTATACACTGATGATAGAAAGAATATGAAGAACTTGAGGTCTCCTAGTGAGAAAATTCTAATAAATAGAACACTTGAAAGATTTGAAGCTAGCATAGCTTTGCATTGGTCTTACTACAGGTTCAATCGAAAGCTGAAACCAATATCGAATCAGAAAGAGGAAGAAAGGATTTAGTGAATAGACAAGATTATGGTTAAACAACAAACAGTTCGTGAGCAAACAAGAGAGGGACAATAGGGTGGGACCCACACCAGTGAGGCAGTGAGTTACCTATATGTCCTCCCTCTCTTTTATCTGCTAACAAACAGTTTGCCAGTCTTTTGCAATAAACAATGGTTACAAAACGATACACTGGGGTCCAGCAGCTGACAAGTAGGATCTAAAACAATGTGGAATGTAGGAGAAAATATAACTCATTGTCAAGTCAAGAAGAGATATACCTGATCTTTCTTTTCCTTTTCTCTTGCTTTCCGCAGTTTCTTCAGTTCTTTTGCTTTTGCTTTCCGCTTTGCATCTTTTTCCGCCTACAATTATATGTCCGGATCAATACGCATTATAAACATAACTCATAAGAGATGAAGATAGATTACCAAATGCAACTCACAAATTGGCGCTTCACAACGATAAACAAAGGGAGTAAAGGATGAGTAAGATGACATTATGTGTCAGACTATCAGATAGTCCAAGCCAAAATGCATCATCATATAGATATGCAACCATCCATGTACAGAAAAGTTTAAAGACTGCTGATGGGAAGATCTAAGTACCTGTTTTGCAGCCTGACCCTCCTCCATCTCTTTAGTCAATGGACTAGGGACGTTAGCAGCATGCCAATCCCACTTTTCAAGGTTTGAAGCCATAAAGCGTCTAAATGTATTCCTGACTTCTTTCTCAGTCGCCAGCATGTATGGTGTTTTCCCTCTTTCATCTTTAACAGTAGGATCTAAACCCTGTTCTAGAAGTTCGAGAACCTTCTCAGAATCATCAGATTTTGCTGCTTCATGTAAGGGTGTTGATGTACGTCTGTTTTCTTCATCATTTTCATCAGACAAGGGTTGTTCGTTAGATAATTTGCCACTTTCAAAAGCTTCATCGTCCTTGCTCACCCTTACTTCACCCTTTTCGTTATCCTTCAAAAGGTTTGCATCACTTATGTGAGTTTCACTTAATTCAATCTGATTTATATCAGGAAGCCCTTCCTCATCAATCTCATATGCTACTTGGCTCAACTGGTTATACACACGTCGTGCTTCTTTAAGAGTAGGCCTCCTAACACTGAAAGGAATATTCCTAGCATCACACTGTTGGCTGCTAAAGAGTGGGACCTCACCATTATAGAACATTTGACGGTTGTTTGAAGGTGCATAAATGAAAACACAAGAAGATGCATCAAAATAAGGCTTCCAAGAAGCAAGCAACTCTTGAATATCCTGAACATAAAAATAAATTTCAGCCATAAAGGCAGCATAGATGTATATTTCGACTTGTTAGGAAATAAGAAGCGTGAAAGCAACATTGATTTGCCTTCCACCAGATGGAAAGACAGTTATTCAAGCATAGGAAGTGAAAAAGCAACAAAGAAGACCAAACCAACAAACACACTGCTGCTTGCGCAATCAAATTAATCGCTCTCACTATCCCCACTTAATTTAACAAGAATAAAATATAGTTGAACTTTGAATTTTTCTTTCATTTATGTTAGGAAGCATGAATAAAACTGACTTGGTTTCAATCATTATTTCCAAGTGAAACTAATGAGGACTGAAGGCCTTGCTTTAAAATGTTTTGGTCTGACTTTTTCATCATGAAATTGCATCGAGTCATGCGTATATCTCCAGCTATATGGATCCCATTAGATTAACACCAGTGAGTTTTAATAAAATTAAAGCCTAACAGAGAATTGAAAGGGATTTCTACTCTATACAGGGAGAGATTTTATGAAGAGGATTTCATCCCCAAACACAATGCACAAGAATTAGTTGCAGAAATCTAGGCGACTTGCAGTCCAGAGGAAAGAGAAGAATCACCAACGTAGGAAAAACCCATTGAGTACCGAGTGTTCACAAAAAGGATTAAACAAAAGGCCATAATTAAAAGAGGAAATTCTCCATGGTAACGGAATAAACTTCTAAGAAAAAAGCACCATATTTGTGGTAAATAAGTTAAGCCCTTAGCATCGTATTCACAAACTAGCCAGCTCGCTGACCCCATTCAGAAAATGGCTAATGTACCTCTATTCCATCATTTTAAACTTCTGGTCATGTATGTTCTGCTTCAATCGTAGTTAGTGGAATTTTGCAGGAAATGATAATGGTAAGTCGATCAACTTTAAGATAGTTGAACATACTCAAGTTACAGATCATCTAGCACAGTGTTTAGGAAATCAGTCAGCCTTCGGGAGTGCATCAAGTTCATGTACAGTACAGCAAGAACCAGTCAATATGGCAAATTGGCAATACCTTCTTCAAAGCAATCTCATTATAACGTCGAAGTGATGCTCCGGCAGAATGGATAGACTTGCCACTCGCATCTTTTGATGATTGTCTTTTACCGGCCTTGGCCCTCACAACATATCTAGATGCAAAGACCAAATAGATGAACTTATGAAGAAATAATAACTCAAAATTGACAGCATTCTAAGACAAAAACAGTAGAATTATATCATGCAGTTTAGTTAAAATCAGCTTTATACACTTTTGGCTAAAGCACAGAGACAACAATGATACAAGTAAGGTTTTGCACAGCCAGCAACATTCAACATGTTATACTACAAGCATATGTTAGACAAGAAGACTGGGTGGGAGGGAGGCCAGGAAAAAGACGCAATAGAACAAGAAACTTTAGCACTAACATTTCAAACTAGTGTGTATAAAAGGACAAAACATGGACAACCAGCATCCATAAGAGATAAAACAGCAATATGAATCCAAACTTTGTTCTTCTAGTCCAGATACTTCTACAAAAAGAACCAGCAAAAATGCAACCGCTCCCCGAAAAACCCCAAGTGATAGTTGTACGGAAATTGCACTACATAGCTACTCCATTATGAAAGGAAATCATGACGCAAAAGAGGAAGAAAAGTCATTCACACTGCATGTTCCATGTGACTATCAAGTCTTAAGTTCGTGAAGTAGCTATTGGGAAATTTCAACAACACTTAGTTAAATCAAATATAACTTAAGTATTTGATATGCAGGCCAAGGGTGTACGGCCTCCAAACCATCCCGCAAAATGCCACTGAATCACCGCAAAAAAATGAAAATTGATATTTCAAAACAGGCTGTTTTTCCTAGGTAGGAAGGGAGTGTGTTTTTTGTATGCACTCGTGAGGGTAACAAGTTGACATCTTTGCTAATCATGTCATATGTCCAACAGATCCAAATAAGTCACAATTATTTTGGCTAAGTGACAAACATGCACTAACCAAGAAAAAACCCTTATAACTACTGATCACAAAAAGTAGCAGCTATCAATAAATTATCAAAGGAAATGCATTAAGTTGGAAAAGAAGAACCTAAGTAATCGCAAAGGGTTTACGGTGGGGAGTACCTGTGGAATGTCTTGTGAGCAACAATAGTATTGCCATCAAAGACACAGCCAGCAAAATGTCCTCCACAAGCCAGCAACACAATCCTCAAGTGAGTACTGTCTCTTGGCTCATGAATTAACGCTTTCAACTTCTCTATAACATCAACATCTTTCAAGCTGGGCACATGTCTTTTGTCATCAATAACTACAAATTGATTGTTCTCATAGGAGACACTCTCAAAATCTTTCAGAAGCAAGCACTTCCAAATGGAGACTTTTTCCCCTGAGAGAAGACTGACAGGTATTTTCTGCTTAACACTTTGAAACAACATCTCAGTTGTGCTATTCCAAGCACGGGGTCCCCTGTCATCTTCATCTTCTGATCCTGATATGCTTGAAACATCAAAATCTTTGGAGAAAGAGTCAGAGGTTAACTCGTTGAAGTCATCCTCCTTCAAAATCTTTTTCCCAGCAAGGTTTAGCTTTACCTGCAGAAATACATTGGTAAATGAAACAACAGTAAAGTTGGTATCTAGAGTACCCTCTATTCATATATTTTGAAGCATAATTCTTCCATGAGGATTATAATGAAAAAAATAACCCTTTTTTTCCAGTCTCCTTATTGTTGGTTGACACAAAGTTGCACTTTCCATAATATCTTTGCTTCCAAAATTTTCAGAGGTAAAATATGGAGCATTCTCAGCACATACTTCTGCAATCTTCTCAATTCTCACCAATCATTATAGATTCAAAGCATTTAGGCAGTGTTCTATTCAACTTTTTTTTAACTTACTCTAAAACAAACAAAAGAAGGTTACAAAAGATTGAGATAGTTCGATTTAGTTCTAAAATAAGTTCTAAATAAAACAATCTGAATAGAGCACACCCATAGTCATATTGCCATAATCCTAAGCTGTTTTCATGTATTGTTCACATCTGCGATTTACATCACCCGAAAATCATAGTATTCCAATAAAAGCTATTTTTATCTACAAAAGACAACAACAATAGATCTCTTAATCCACTAAAATGAACTTATTTTGCCATCAAAATCAAGAGACTCATAATTATTCCGAGCCACGGGGTTCACAAATGGTCTCCATGAAGGGCTTTTTTTTGGTTCAACAAAAGAAAAAAGATGTTCTATCAAGCTCTTACCTTTTATGAAAAAATAGATGATGTAATAATTAGTAATGAAGTGTTACTTAATTGGCTAATATCCCCGTGAATTGGAGAATTCAAAAGGCAAATTAGATAGCGAATTAGGCAATACTAGTTGAGACTCAAATAAAATTCACTTTCAATCTAATTCAATTCCTTACACTGTCAACTTTCACATAATCAGTGAACAACACATAATTACAAGCTACAATTTTACTACTCCAAAAACTGGAAAATTAAAATTGCAAACTTGAATTAAACAACTACAAACAATTTATTCACATAAGCTGAAATAACATAGGAAAAATGAAAAGAGAAGGAATTACATTGAAACGATGAAGGTCAGACTTGAAGTGAGAGCGTTGATCAAGGAGGGATTCAAATTCAGACTTGCAAGTATTGCAAGACAATCTGTTCATACTATTATTATTTGTAGAATTTGAGCAAGTAGCATCCACATCTTCATCTTCTTCTTCTTCTTCATTGAGATTATGTAATTCGCTTCTGTTTGAAGATAGGGGTTCTTCATCTTCGGCGAAAGGAATTGAAGAAGAAGAAGACTGAGGTTGAAAATGGAAGAGTTTGGCGGGAGGAAGAAGAAGACAAGAGTCGAAGAAGTTAGAAGGGAGGTCGAAGATTGATCGTGGTCGTTTTTCTGGTTGTTGTCCGCCGCCGCCGGTAGTGGCCATTATCGCCGTCTGTCTCTCTTTGATTTTTGGCTTTTGCTATTCCTACTTTGTGTTCAAGTTATGGTGAGAACTTAGTAGTAAGAAGCATATGTGGACTTGTTATCAACTTAGAGCCTGTTTAGATTTACTAAAAATAATTGAACTGAACTGAACTGAATTGAATTGAATTAAATTGAACTAATTGGTGCTGAACTGAATTGAATTGAATTAAATTGAACTAATTGGTGCTGAACTGAACTGAACTGTTTGGCGCTGAACTGAACTGAACTGAATTGAATTGAATTGAATTGAATTGAATTGAATTGAATACCTGATGATAATTATATAATAACAATAATATCTTAGAATAAAATTAATATTACTATTTTAATTATTAGATTTAATTATATATTAATATTTAGTAATAAAATAATAATTGGGTCGGACCGTGCAAAATTACATTATAAATCATTTTAACGTGATTTGATTGGATTATGGACTGAAAACGCGGGTTTATTTGTGTTTTTAATCTAAACCATGTTCCTCTATAATTATACTAGTAATAATAATTAATAAAGCTATAATAAAAATATAGTATACAAATAATAATAATAATACTTAATAATAATGATATAAAAATAAATCATAATAATAATAATAATAATAAAATCGATTAGTAAAATAAATTAGACCAACATAATAATATTTAACAAAATGGTTATAAAAGAATGGAGCTGAACTGAACTGAACTGAACTGAATTGAACTGAAATTAAGCTGAAATGAACAGACCCTTAGTGGAACTGAAAATAAGATTGGGGAGAACGTACTCTTACTCGTAGTATTTTTTACGAGTTGACTTGTTATAAATCTTATAATGCATATTAGATTAAGAGGAAGATATAGGGTAATGTTGTGATACTTGGGGCGGTTGTCAGTTGTGAAAGAGGGAGAACACAAGAGAGAAAATATTGAAGAGAATAGAGAAATATTGGAAGTTTCTTTTGGTCTTATTGTTTTTGTTATAGAAGTATAATTGTTGACAATGTTGTATAAAGCAATAAATGCACATATAGGTAAAAGTTTAGAGTTTGAGCTATCATCTATTTTGTTCTAACGTATTCATTAACTCGCAACTAGTAAATATTTTTCGGATTGTTTTTTAGAACTGTTTTGGTTTTTAGGTGGTTGTTAAGTTCTTGGCCTTTCTAAATGACTTTTTATAAAGTGTCTTTTGGAGTAGTAAAATTTTAAGTAAGTTTGACAAACAAACCTTCAAATGGAACTCCATGGTTTTACTAGTAACAAATTCATAAACAAGCAATTCGTGTGGATGAGTGCTAAACTATCTTTCCACGTGCATCTTACACTTATGCACACTAATCAAGTTCAATCATTACGGATGACTTAAATGGTGACTCTTCTCACCTTTTCTATTATGATTTAGGGTTCATTTCCTACCCTAAGAATTTTATAAGAAAACAACGAGATTATATTTCTAAAAAAAAAACTAAAATTTCAATAACCAAACAATTTAGAACCAATTCAACTTAGTCAATTTACAATAACCTTACACAAGCTGATTTGATACGTCCTGATTGACGTAGGATGTCTTGATGTTAGGAGGTAGTTGGATTTCTAATATATTGTGGTCTTTCCTTTTTCGCGGAGTTGGGGTTTTGATTTTAGTCCTTTTTTGTATTATTGGACAGATTTTATAGGGTCTGCACTTTTTCTTTTTTTTTGAAAGGTAATGTGGTGGACCCCTGGCCAGATCTCAACTAGCACAGTTTCTTGATCTGGTGTTTGCGGAGTCCGACATTTGAGAGCAGGGGGAATGGTAAGGGGATCCCCACCCCCAAATGCCCCTAGTGGGATTTGATCCCATGACCTTTAAGTCATGAGATCAAACATTTACCACTAGACCAAGCCAAACTTGGTAAAGTTAATAGGGTCTGCACTTGAGTCAACACCTTTTATAGAACAAAAAGTAAAAAGTAGTAGTGATAGTATCTCTGTTTATTTCATAGATGTGCTCTTGTTAGATCTTTAAATCTCGAAGGTCGTGTCCATCTCTTTTCATGCTCAACCTAATGAACATAGCAATAGATATAAAATAAAACATGTTTATAAATATTAGTTGGAATATATTAGAAATAAGCGGGACACTCTTGTGAAATTAGGGAGCAACTATGGTGCCATGTTCGATATTTTTTTTTTTTGTTTTTAGTTTTTCAATTTTTTAAAAACACAAAATAAAGGTATGAGTTGCTGTCAACTTTTAATTATAAACATGATTAATATATTTGTTGCTGATTTTACGTCTAGTGTAAAGTGTAATACAATCTTATGATATGAATCTAAGATCCAATAATAGGAAAATGATAATGCGTGAGGCCATTTTTTTGACGGAATGGGGCCTAACATAGTCAAAACTAAACTATCACGCAACTATGTCACAAGCTCGCAATTACGAATTTACGACTCCTTTCAAACGACTCCAAGGTCACAGAAAAAGGAACCTTGATGAATTCCTTGATAATTTGCCTGGACTTTCCCGTGCAACATTCATGCATCTATTCTCCACTAACAATGAACTGTATCTTCAGTCTTTGGGATTTCAAGACTACTCATTAACGTCAACCACCCAGAGTGGTGGATATAAGTGGTAATAGAAACAATTAATTTTTGGTAAGGACTCAGGAGAAGTGGCCCAGACCCCGCTCGAGTCCTATTGGGCCAGACACTTGAGAGTAGGGGGAAATGGTAAGGGAATTCCCACCCGCAAATGCCCCTAGTGGGATTTGATCCTATAACCTTAAAGTCATGGGGCCAAACTCTTACCACTAGACCAAGCCAAGCTTGGTAATAAAAACAATTAATAACAATAGATATTACCATAGATTTTAAAACAATCATGTACAACTAAAATGTGCATCCATTACAATTTTTATAAGTTTATACACACTTGAACTATGAACTTTTCCTAATCACCATATCATTGCACATCTTGAGGAGTTTAAACGAATCAATGGTCACTTGATCAAAATATGTACACTGGATGGGTAGATACATGATTCGTTTCGTGAAGAATAATAAACAACTTGAATAGTGTCTCCTATATCTCGTCGAAATTCACATTGTAGAAGTGTGCAAAAGAAGGTGTCTCGGGGATGGTCTACCTCATCTGTTGCTCCTCCACTTCTTGAAGTTGTTTCAGCTTCCATTTTGAATAAAATCCAATGGCAACGGTGGATACTAAACTTAAACAGAAGCCCAAACCATCAAAAATCATCTGGAATTTTGAAACATGAGTATGGTCCTCCATTGCTTCTGCCATTGTCCGAAACAGTTTCCCGCTTCAAAAAAACACACACACATCAACAATAAGAATGATGGAGGTTCACTTAATCACCCTTTTCATATGTACATGGGAGAAACTAAATCGAATTATGTTCTGTTTTGTAGGTTCACAACAAGTCCGCATATTAGAAAGATCGTCATGCTTTTACTCCCGTCTCTTAATTCTAAAGCATAGAGTAAATCGAAGTCTCTACACTAAAATTGCCGGCTTAACTTAAGGCATGTTCTCTCCGGCTGAAAACAATTAAACTGAAAAGAATGGTAAAATGTGAGAGTAAAAGTATTGTGCAGAGCTAAGCTGAAAATAAGCCGGGGGAACAGGCCCTTAAGGGACATCCTTGTATTGGAGATAATGAATTAAGGGGTAATAGGAAAAAATAGATAAAGAGAGGAAGATGGGTGAAGGTTGGTGGTCAAATGTGGCGCGGGACATGTGCGATGTGGGTAACTGCACAAAGCATCCTGAAAATTGCAGCCTACAACTACAACTTATCATACAAACAGTAATTGTACACATGCATTTCACTTCATCGCTGGTGCTTGACTCTTTTTTCTATACATTTTGGACGGTGCATTGTTGATATGGTGGTAGTTCAGATAATAACACACATAATATCAGTTATAGATTCTTTTTTCTTTTTAAACTAAAAATCAAGACTCGAGCCAATCTTTGTAGCCCAAGACCTCTATAAGGAGCGATCCTTGGTGGTTGTGGTGGTTGAGGGAAGGAAAATTGTCACCCTTCAAATGAGGGGCATACTTCCGACATAGTTTGCCACCAGTTGGCAGTCGCCTCCCATGGTAGAATAATACCCCAAAATGAGGGCAACTATCCACCCTCTTCCTCCTCCTTCAACCACCAAAACCTCATCGCATCAACCACCTCTCAAACACTATTATGCCCCCACTAACCCCCTCCCCCACCATTCCAAGCTAGCTCTAATGAGAAGTTTCAGGAGAAATTCAATATCAAAACCTAATCACCAAAAGAATATAGTCACTACACTATACTTGTGAAGGATAATAATCAAAAGAAAACTTTACAGTTTCTGCATAGACAATAATGCACCCTAGACCCAAGTAGCAACGAGATTGATAGAACATCCTTAGCTTAACTAGATTTCATCTCCAGGCCAGCTCGTAGTTCATGTTCTATTGATTGATAGTATCACAACTAAAAAGCTGAGCAGATGAGAATCCTCCATGATGCCTTTAGAACGAGCATGGATTAATAATTTCCAGTTGGTGGTTTTTAATTTTTTTTATCAAGTTGAGCCTTTGGAAAAGCAGTAAATAATAGCACAAGTAGAATACATCCTATTTTACACTTAACTGCGTATCTTTAACTTTACACCTTGAGGATAATCGATTGGAGATGAGACTATTTGGTATTTACCAAAGATTCTCAAATGCAGGATGCAAAAACTAACCTGTAAATTGCAAGGAGTATCTCAGGAAGCATCCCTATCAGGGTTCCCGCTAGGTAAGAACTATATTTAACACCGGTAGCAACAGCAACATAGTTGAGCACCACATACGGGAATGGAGTAAGTCTTACAAGAGTAATGGCTTGAAACTGATGTAACCAGTCGCCATCACCAGCGAGTCTAACAATGTTAGCTTTTTCAGGATGCTTATCGAGCCATTTCTGAGGTGCATACACATAAGCGACAACAGCAAGTTAGATATGAAACGCTCTTTCAGAAAACTACAGAAGTAGTTATTACATGGTCAGAAAACATTTGAAGTGCTTGCTTACATCAATCTTGTGAAGAAATTTATGGTAAGCAATAAAATAGGGCAAAGAAACGGCCACAGCAACTCCAGCTATTATCAGCAATAAGGAAATTCCATAGCCAAAAGTCATTCCAACGATCCACTTGATGGGTGTGGTTGGCAAAAGTAGGATAGGGAACAACGCTATTGCAGCAAATAGAATAGCTGCAAGCACCGGTGGGCTGCAAGTTTCGATCAGCCAGTGCATTACTGGAATAACCTCCTACGAAAAAACAAGTGATAGTCTAGTTTAGTATGCATGCAAGCAGTTAAAGCATGTAATAAAGAGTTTTACTGTTTGGAGAATTGCTCTCCACCAAAGATGTGAAAGAGGGGACAATTTCATCAAATCCACTTGGTGTGGGCCTTGTACCTATTCCTCCTCTCTGTTCGGATAATTAGATGTCCATGTGACTGAATTTACAAGCCTTAGTCATCACAATTTTCACCACTACGTCCACGCATGACATACATAATCTAAAAAGACTATTCACAAAACATCAACTATCACACTTTAACCAACAAAATGTCTTAACTAAAGATTATGTAATGACTAATGTTGATAACTACACCGTCGTATTTGTAAACCATCATATTGAAAACGGAAGGCCTAGTTGCCTCTCATTTTCGCAAAATATATAAAGTTAATCAATGTTATATTCAATACAATCGTAAAAGCTCACAAGTAAATCAATGTTCTATCGAAAACATTAGTAAAAGCTCACAAGTGGTCGGGTGACACATCCACTAAAGCTTTTTAGCTTTGTGAACATTTAAAACCACGCAAACAACTAAAACAAGAAGAGAAAAAAAAGAAAATGATTCCAACTTTATAACTTCTCCACAAACTTATCTGCGCATCCTACACCTAAAGCTTCATGTGTTGAGTGCATGTTGAGTGTTGCATATCTTATCAATAGCACTCCTTCTTGTGTGCATAAAGGAAAGACACCATTTAAGTTGTTTTATAGACGAGTTCCTAATCTTCGATCTGTTCGTGTCTTTGGTTGTTTATGTTATGCCAAAAATCTCTAAGGGATGTAAAATTTTATTTCGATGTTTTTCCATTAGCTAATGGAAAGGAGTTGAAAGAGTTGCGCTCTTTGTTTCCGAAGGATTTTGACCGTCACTTTGATAATGAGGACAATGATGCAGCAGTGTTTGTAGAGGGTGAGCATCCCGCAACCATTGATGACACTACTATGATTGATTCCGCAAGCGAGCACCATGTATTGCAGCGTGTCGGTGATATGGGTTTGGGAGCCACACAACATACCTCATGGAGCCACACCAACGTGTTGATGTTGCTGCTGATAGTCCGCCTAATGAGGATTTGAGGCGTGAATTTGGCACTACTTTGGATGAGTCGGCATGTCGTGGGTTTGCCCAGAGAATTTAGCAAGGGGTGATGCTCATGGGAATAGCTCGGATGACAATGATCTTGAGTGCGGCAAACAAGAAAAATTTGAGAATGTCCACCTTCGTAATTTTGTAATTAACACCACTTTGGTTCCCCCGAAGCTTCATCCACATCGATCTACTCCTTAGGTACTCTCAATCCCTTAGCATATTTTATGATTAATGCTTTTTCTATTGCGCATATTGCACATCCGGCAGATAGTTGCTTATGTGGAGCCTACTTCCATTAAAGAGGCCATGCGAAATCCGAAGTGGAGAAAAGCAATGGAGGAGGAAATTGGCGCTTTGGAGGATAATGGGACATGGACGGTGTTTATGCCAAATTTTACACAAGTAAAATCTAGCTAGAGACCTACAACTAGCTAATGAAGATGGATGACTAATCAAGATGAACAAAGCAAAGAAGGACGAAAGAAAGCAAAAAAGAGAAAGGGACACCACAAATGGTGACGCGGAAAACCCCTAGAAATAAAGGAAAAATCGCGGGTGGCTTTGAGTCCACCAATCCACTATAATCACAGTTACAGCCCTAATGTCTTATGAATCAATGTAAATCGTATGCTAAGAACAATGCTCGCTTTTAGAATGTAAAATGTTGAGTGCGTAGTGTTTGTCCCTAATTTACATTATCATTGTCCTATTTATACTGAGATGAGTATCCGTTTTAATCAGCCTTCACAACGACTTGTAACTGCCCCTTGATTCTCGCTCACGTCCGTATTTAATGGCTTTGAATGAGTCTTCATCCGTTTTGCCTCTCCTGCACTTATTCTTGCGTGATTTTAGGCTTTGGCCATAACTAATCCATGACGTGTCAGTGAAGTTGGCCTTCCATATCCGGAGGTCCTAAGCTGGCCTTCCATAGCTGGAGAGCTCTAGCTGGAGAATCCTAGCTGCAACAATCATTTAACCTATATCTTAGGCTATTGTTGAGTCATACGTTGACCTGTTCCAAGCTGGTGGCCGATAGCTGGAAGCTGGTAGCTACAAGCTGCAACCTGGAAGCAGGTAGCTGCAACCTGGAAGCTGGTAGCTGCAACCTGGAAGCTGGTAGCTGCAACCTGGAAGCTGGTAGCTGCAACCTGCAACCTGGAAGCTGGTAGCTACAAGCTGGTAGCTACAAGCTAGAACCTGGAAGCTGCAAGCTAATACTTGGAAACTATAGATGGAACCTATGACCGTGGAACCTGCGAACCTGCAGAACTAGCTTAGGAAAATCTGGACACAACACACGGTAGAAGACTTGCGTGCAGGAAAGTCTGCGACTGGATGTATATGTGGGTATTTCGAGTTAAATACCGATCTGATGGTATCGTTGAGCCATATAAAGCTAGGTTAGTATTTTTCGCAAATCATCAAATACCAGTCATTAATTTTGATGAGACTCTTGCTCAGACTGTGAAAATGGTAATTTTTCGTGCCTATCTAACTGCTGCTACTTACATCAAATAGATGTACACAACGCTTTTCTTCATGGGGATTCGAATGAAAAAGTTTATATGTGTTTCACCCTTGGTTTTAGTCGTGGTTTGCTTGGGAAGTTTTGTAACTTCGGAATTGTTGTATGGTTTGCGTCACGCTTCTAGACTCCTAGGTGTTGGTATGCAAATTTGGCCACTGCTTAGCGTACATATGGTTTTTCTGTTAGTCCAGCATATTGCTCTTTGTTTGTTTATCGTAAGGATGATGTTGTTATGAATACTCTTGTGTATGTTGATGATCTTGTCATTGTTGGAAATAATAGCACCACCATCTTCGAATTCAAAGCTTAACTTAGTGACATATTAAGAATTTAGGGAAACTCAAATACTTCATTGGAATTGAGGTAGCTCGTAACTCCACCGGCATTTTTCTTTGTCAACGCAAATATGCTCTTAATATCTTCACCGATCTTCTTGGTGCACCTATAGTAGATCGTGCTAGCTATTGACGTTTGGTTTTAATCAATCTTACTACTACGCGTCCGAAAGTGTGTTACTTTGTTGATATTTATATTTCAGCATAATTTATGCTGGACAAGGTATATTGCTTTGTGCTAATTGTGATTCGTCTATAGAAACAAATTTAAAAGGCATATTCGACTAGTTGTCCACTAAGTAGGCGCTTACCGCCTATGTCGCCTTTCTTGGAGGTTCTCTAATTTCTTGGAAAACTAAAAAGCAAGCACACTTTCTCGTTCTTGTGCTAAGGCACAATATCGTCCCATGGCTTCCGCAACCCGTGGAACTGGTTACGAGGTTTAGTCAAGGGTTTGTATACATCATATTGTACCAGTTCGTTTGCATTGTGACAGCTAGCCTACTTATACACATTGCAAATAATCCTGTTCTTCCATCGACGCAGGAAACACATTGATATTGATGGTCATCTTGTTCGTGATGCGTTTCGAGGTACTATCAAGGTACTATCGCTCTTGCTTATGTTCATACTACATCGCAACTAGCTAATATTCTCACTAAAGCCCTTGGTCGATGACAGTTTCAGTCTATTTTACCCAAGTTGGTCATTACGGATCTTCATGCTCCAACTTGAGGGGTATTAGTCATATCTTGGAAACACGACTAAAGCCCTTGGTCGACGACATTTTCAGTCTATTTTAGCCAAGTTACGCATTGCGGATCTTCATGCTCCAACTTAGGGGTATTAGTCTATTAGACATATCTTGGAAATATAGACATGTATCTTCTATAGACCCTAGAGTATAGCTTCCTCGTTAATAAAGGACATATATGATAAGTATATAACTTGGTTGGACGAAACACATTACACCATATCTTTCTCTTCTAAGACAAAAGAAAAAACATATAGTATATCTTTTTTATCCATTGCAACACCTTGAGTTTCACACTTGCCAATGCACAAATTTGACGATAATATGTTTAGTTATACTTAAGTAAAAAAATATAAAAACGTGATGTTTTAAAAAAAGTAAAAGAATTATCGAGACAAATCTAACAAGATCACAATTTATAGACTAAAGTCGAACGTTGCAATAAGAAAATAGACTAAGTGCTTGTTTGGTTGCAATGGGAATTAATTTCCCATGGTAAGTCACAATTCATGGGAACTAACTTATTGTGTTTGGTTGATATTAGGGAAATATTGAATCACCAAGGGGGAGTTAGGTGATTAAATTCCTACATTATGTAGGAATTCAAAGTTCCTAGGAAAATCAAATTCCTACAGACTTTTGTGGTCTACCAAACAACATAGCTAATTTACATTTCCTAGGAAATTTGATTTCCCATGTAATTTTAGTGCAAGTGCTTGTTGCATTGGGAATTTTCTTCCCATATGAATTTAGAATTTGTGGGAATTTAGTTCCTAGGAATTAATCTAAGTTGTTTGGTGGTCATAACCATAAGGGAAGTTGTAATTCATTGGAATTTATATTGGAAATGTGAGTGACCAAGGTAGGGGTAGGTAAAATTCCAACTCCCCGTGAATTCCAACTTTCCCATTTTTGCATTTTAGCGTCAACCAAACAACAAGTCAAACTATAAATTCTCATGAATTTTCATTTTCCACATGATATAAGGGCAACCAAACAATACCTAAGTATTAAAAAAAAAGTGTGGGGAGAGAGAAGAGAACCTTCTTCATGAAAGAGGGGCCAAATCGGTGGATGATAACAATGGCGGAAACTGCAATTACAGCACCTGCAACAACTATCAACCATCTATTCGGCAAATTTCTCCACCTTCTCATATAATCATCAAAACTACTATCGCCATAGTTTGATGATACCGCAGGAGACTCTTCGTCAATTGCAGTATCATTGGGGTGTAATATCTGGTAATTTACCTCCATTTTAGTGGGCTTTGTGTGGGAAACAACATGATTAAGTTTCTGATGCATTCTGGGTATGGAATTTGAGTTGTAATTGGAATTAGGAAGAACTAGGTAACTGCAAATTACGGTGATGTGATTGCATTATTTGGTATTTTTCAGAATCTCCATTGGGATTTAGGACTCCTTCAAATATTCAAGTGGAGCACGTCTTGAAATCGATTCGTGTTAGGACTCGATAATCAATTCCGCCAAATAATTGTTCTAATTTCAATCAAATGCCGGTGGAGTTACGAGCTACTCAATGGACTTAATGCGTGCAAAAACATACAAAATAGAAAGTAGAAAAAATATTCAATAAATTTTTTAAGATTTGTATTTCAAAATGTAAAAGTTGATTATATAGAGAGATTTATCCATTTAATTGGCAATTAAAAAAAGGGATAATATTGATTTTTGGTGTCCCCCACCTCTTTCCTTATAGAATAGAGATTTATAGGCTTTGGTCCAAATAAAAGGGTGTTTGATAATAGATCGGTTGTTATTGGTGGGTTGTGCTGTGGTGGTTGACTTGATCGGCTATTTTTAGTGGTTTATTTGATTGATTGTGTAATTATTAGTTGTTAAAAAAATTATTTGGCAAATTTGGTTGTTTTGTACAAATGGAAGCAAAAGCCAGCATAAAAAGCTGATAAAATCAAAAAAGCCGGTTTTCTGCCGTGGCAAAAGTCATTTATCAAAGACTTTTTAAGTTGTTTGACCCCATACAAAATCTGAAAGTCATTTGTCAAACACCTCTAAAATATTTTTAAATAATCTAAAGTCATGTCCAATTCAATTTTTAAAAGAAATGATGATATTGAATTCACCTTTAGGTAATAGTGATATTTAATAGAATTGGATTCAGTTTAGTAAAATTAAGTTCAGTTTAACAACGATAAGCTCAGTTCATAAAAATAACAAGTAAAAGCCGGAAAGACAAGGGGATTAGTAAAAATATGTTCAATTCAATAACAATTAGCGGTCAAATCCATGTGTAAGCTGTTAAAAAGTTATTCAGTAAAACGACTAATAATTATCAAATTTGAAACAATTAGGATATTTTTTTGTTTTTTGGTGTACTGATATCATGTTATTTTGTATAGTTTTTCCCACCACTTTTGAGCTAAAATGTGCGTCAAACTATGCTCTTAGGAGCTATTTTATGCTAACTCCTCTAACTAGTTGTGTTTGGCATGTTTATGTTGAATTACAGGTTTTAGGGAGTTTTCTCCCTATTCTCTGCTATTTTGAGCAACAATGTATGATAGGCGGAGTTATGAGGCATATTTTCTGAGTTGTGGAGCTCTAAGGCCACACTCCATAGGCTTAGAGGCGTCCTTGGTTCGAAGTTTTGGCTCAATTGCAGTTCCCCCGTTACCATCGGGCTGACTCGCCCAATCAGGCGAAATCATTACTCTGGAAAATCGTCAAAACGCCTGATCGGGCCACCTCGCCCGAAGCCATCGGGCGGCTTTGCTGCTGTGCCCAGACGCTACTGTTGTGTTTGCTGGCTGGAACATGAAAAGACGTAAGACCCGCCCGATCGGGCGGATTGTTGAATGCTGCAAGCCATGTTTTGAAGACAGGTATCTCGCCCGATCCCATCAGGTGGTTTTACGTGATCGGGCGACTGTTATTTTGGGTTATTGACGCGCGTTTTGTCGCCCGTTTTTAATCCTTTTTCTATCCTTTTTAGACTTAGTATAAATACAACACTTAGTTCATTTTTAGATCGATCTTATTTTCATTATTATTTCATTAAGCCCTAGAATTAAAAGTCTAGTTTTTTCTCTCCGTTGTTGAAGTTTGGATCATTGCTTTGGTTTTCAATATAGTTCATATTTCAGACTCAATTTCGGTAATCTCTTTATTTTCGTTTCGTTCTTATTTATTTATACTTAGATTATTTGTGATAGATTATTGCTTTCATTGTCAATTATGAATCTTTACTTTGAATTGGTTTTGTCTTTCATAGCCATGAATGAGTAGTTTCCTTTTCTAGGGTTTTAGGGAGGAAAACCATGTTTATGCCATGATTGCTATTTGAATTGCTATAGTTTTTAGGTTTTGATTAGAGCAATTGTAATGTGATTTGTTCGTGAATCCATAATTTATGTTAGTGCCCAATTCTATAAGTTATGTCTAGCTCATAATCGTTCGTATGGATCAGTCTTACTTTTAGAGGCTTAGAGCACATTAGTGATTCTGATTATGTCTGTGACCATATTGCATATGTTGAATCATGAGCGTTGAGACCTGACCATAAGCTTAACACCTGCTCTAATCGTACGACTCTAAACCTAGGTGATGTTAGTTGTTTGAACCTCTTGAATGGTATAAGCATGGTGGACCAAACTATCGCCCTAGACTTTTAATTCATAGATAAACCTTCGGTTTAATTCCCATTCTCTTAGTTTAATTAGTATTTTAGTATTTCTTATCTGATTTCATCTGAAGTAGTTATTTGATTGAATATTAACATAGAAACTTTGTCTCCTTATGGATTCGACCCTACTTCCCTTGACTATTGTTGTTAGAGGATTTTATGAATTATCTTTGATTAGGTAATACGACTGTAGCCTATATGTACACCCTTCTTCCGTATACTACAACAGTTAGGATTTTTTTGTTAGTATAATAGAGATAACTCATTCAGTATAATTAAGTTCACTACAATAAAATAAAGTCCAATTAAACAAAATTAAAGTGAACTGAACAAGGCATATCTCCTCTATATTTGGTAGTGGATTCTTTAACCTACATTAAACATTGTAAGGTATATACAACAACATTTATTTGTTTGATTTGGAGCATGTGAGGGAGATGAAATGTGCATATCTTTTCCCACGATCATAACACGGTTTTTTTTACTTTCAAAGAGTGGCGGCATACAATTCGAATCAATTCTTGGGGAATTGCAAGTACCCCTTCCAATAACAATATCACCAACATAAAACAACTACCGACTTCATACTCATATCGTAGGTTTCAACCTGTTAAAGAGAGATACTCACTTGTGATCCCACATTAATGAAGGAGAAGGAGAAGGAGAACGACACACATATAAGTCCGACGGGCTACTATACCTATCAACAATTGATTTTGTGATGGAACCTTATATGGGTTTATGTGTGGTCAGACTCTTCTCTAGTGCAGGCTTTGGAGTAAATGCCCAATGAAATTTATCACTCCCCCAAGCATTCACAAACTAAATTTTGACACCCTTCGTTAAAGTAGTTTCGAGGTCTCGAACAATTTTTTGTGATATCCATGCACAAATGATCATTGTGTCATGTATCTACCTCAGAACTGCTCCCACTTGCATTGTGCTCCACGACGGCATCCAACTAGCAAATAATGACCCTGTCCATAATATACGAATCTGAGGAGGCAACTTGCTCGTAATCAACGTCGTTATGTTAGTGGCAAACACTTTGGCGAACTGCTCACATTGTCAAAAACATTTACCCTCTAATTTAAAATTTGGATTGTAATTAAGTCTATAATGAAAATAATCACGCTAAAGATTGATAAGCTTTTATAGACACTCTTGTCAAACTTAGAACTCCCTGAATATACTAGACCCCTTTAATAAACAAGCCTCGTATGTAATGTGTTAGATAATTCAATCTTGAGGAAGAATACCTAATGTTTAATTCCATACCTTTATAAAAGAAAAACAACCAATCTAGTCATTGTCGTCGGATCCATTATGAATTCCATAACATTCTGAAACAAAAATCATAAATTCCTAAAAAAAAACTCTTTTTTCTCCTTTATATATTAGCTATCATGCTCTAAGAAACAAACTATCCATTACTTTTAAGTTAAAGATAGAATCACAACTCGTTTAACTAGAAATCCTATCTGAAATTTTACGATTAAATATTTAGTTACTTTAACAATCAGATATTAGGTTTATAAAACTTCACCTAAGTATTTTTTCTATTAAAAAATATTGGAAATTAATCTGAGCGAATATTTGATGCAAAAACTACCTAAGTTTCTATATAATGAAAAGAGAAGGTATTGTGTCAGACGTGTCTGACCATAACATTTGGTCAGACGGACTTCAGTTGGTTTCAATTTTTTTCAGTTGGATGTATTTTGATTTTAGTTGTTCAGTGGATAAGTTCAGTTGGATATGTTTTATGTTCAGTTGGATATGTTTTATGTTCAGTTAGATGTCTTTTAAGTTCTGCTGGACATTTTGTTCATTCAGTTAGATGCATTTTAAGTTCAGTTGATCCTTTTTTTTCTTTCAGTTGGACCTTCTGTTCATTCAGTTGGACCCCTTTTAAGTTCAGTTGATCCTTTTGCTCTTTTAGTTTGACGTGTTTTAAGTTCAGTTAGTTATCTTATTGTTTCATTTACGTGTTTTATTCTAACTGAAAACAAAACTTAAGTAAATGAAACAAAATAAGTTCTAAATGAAAGCAAATTAGTTTTCAATTACTTATATTATCCTTTTTCACTTAGTTTTCTTATTCTTTCATTTAAAAACTAACTAAAATAAACCAACCAACGACTGAAAGGATAAACCAACCAACTGAAAGGATAAACCAACCAAGTGAAATAATAGACCAATGAACTGAAACAATAAATCATACCTCCTTAGTTTTTCGCTAATTCATTCTCTTGTTGCTGTTGTTTTATAACTTGTTGACCAATTGCCATTAGATTTCCGCTGTCACCGCACATGTAAGCCATTGATGTGAATAAAATGGCCTAATATAAGGTCGTTGTGGTGAATCAAATTAGCATAAAGTAAAGTTGGATTTGAAGGTTTAATGGCGGAATGAGAGGGAAATGAGGGGATTTTAGTTGCCGGCGAAGATTGTGAACCAAAGAGAAGATAATGAAGATGACGATCGATCAGATTAAAAAACAAAGAAGGCTACTCAACCTCTGATTAGAAATCGAAACCCAGAAATAGGCAAGCAGAGAGCACAGGAAGTGCGGACATGGTGGGGTCGGTGGTGTCAGCGAAGAGGAAGGAGGAAGGAGAGGCGTTGGTGGCAGGACTCCGTCTGACAGTAAGATCGGGTCAGACGGTCTGACCCAATACTTTCACTTATGAAAATTGTCTCATATGTATTAACATAACATTGGCTTTATATACGTTCTATTCTTCTATTAATAAATAGTTGAAAGTAAGTTCTGGAGTAGTCCGTCTAATAAGGATTTAGACTAAAAATCTTAGGATATAAGTGTTAACATTTTAAAACATCGAAATTTTAACTTAAAATTTACATACTACAATTTATCTATATATTTATGAATAATCCCTCTAAGATAAGCTTTTGTAATTGGGTTGAGGTTCAAGTTGGTGGAGCTTAGATGGATGGTCATACTGGTCAATGGGGGTTTCCCAAACCCACATTTTTAAGTGGAGGGGGTTTGGGCAATCAGGTTAAAGGACTTTAAGGGTTAGTGAAAAGGAAAAAAGGGTAAAGGAAATCAAGAAAATAGTGAAGCAAACAACAATAAAGGGAATCAAGACTTTTCTTTACCCTTCCCTTTCTTGAAACCCCCAATCCAAACGTCCATCTTTCGTATTGAATTCCTAAAATCTTGTGGTTTTTCATTCTGTGAGTTGAAATTCTTATTTTAGTCGTATTTCTATTAGTGGGCCCAAGCTTTTGTTATTGGGCTAGACTTGAGTCAATACCCTTTGTAAAGCAAAAAAATAAGTGGCAGTGACAATATCTATGGGTCCCTCTCTTCTCATATTCAACCAACCGAATATAGGAGTAGATCAATTGTATATTAGCAAATGTTTATACATATAACTTGGAATATATCAGAAATAAGCTAGAAACTCTTATGAAATTAGGGAGCAAGCGATTTCTTTTTGTTTCTAGTTTTCAATTTTTTCGAAAACATAAAACAAAGATATGAAACAAGAAAAAATAATTTTTCCATTTTCGTTGTTGTCAACTTTTAAATAATAAACATGATAAATATTTGTGTCGTTGATTTTAAGCGAGTACAACAAAACCTTAAGATATGACTTTGAAAATAGGAAAATGATAGCCTACGAGGCCTTTGTTTTTTTGGACAGACTAGGGCCCTAACTTTGTCTGAACTAAACAAGCTAGCCATTACTACTCATTTCATACAGCTCGAGGCACAAAAAGAAGGAACCTTGATGAATTTCTTGATATTTCGCCTGGAATGTGCTATGCAATAACCATACATCTATTCTTCACTGACAATGAACTTTATCTTCATTCTTTTGGGATTTCAAGAATACTCATTACCATTTATCGGTAACCACCCACACAGTGGATATACCATATATTTATATACTTTAAATAAATAAGAACTATATAGGTGTTTGGCAATGGTTTTTGTGGTGATTGGTTTGGCCGACTATTTCTAATGGCTTATTTGATCGATTGTATTACTATTACCTGTTTATGAAGTGTTTGGTAAAATCAGTTGTTAGTAAAAAAAAATGAAAACAAAAGCCAAAAACAGCTTTTGGTTTGGTTTTTGGCTGCAAAACTAGCTTTTCACCCTGCCAACAAGTCATTTACCAAACATTTTTTAGCTGTTTAACCATAAGCAAATAGTCAATAGCCAGTAAAAAATCACGCAAAAGCTATTTGCCAAACATATTACCATGGATATTTAAACGTGACAAACAGACAATCAATGTAAAATCAAAATACGTACATTGGATGAGTAAATACGTTATTCAATGTGTGAATATAAACAACTGGGACATATATCTCGTCGAGATTCACATTGTAGAAGTGGGCAAAAAAAGTGTCTCAGGGAGGCTCTATCTCGCTGTTGCTGCTCCTCCGCCTCTTGAAGTTGTTTCAACCTCCGTTTTGCATAAAATCCAATGGCGATGGCCAATACAAAACTTAAACAGAAGAGCAAAACGTCAAAAATCATCTGCAATTTTGAAACATGAATATGGTCCTCCATTGCTTTTGCCATTTTCCGAAACATTTTCCCACTTCAAAAGAAAGAAAAAGTACATGTCAACCATAAGAATGATAACAAACTCTTTATGACGGTTAACTAATATATTTGGCTACTTTTTTCACCAAAAAAAAACATAAGAATGATGGAGGTTCACTTATTTCCCTTTTTTTTATCATCTTATAAACCATAAGCTAATCAGTAATCACCAAATAAATATGTGCATAGGAGAAACTCAATCGAATTATGTTCTGTTTTATGGGTTCACTACAAGTCTACAAGTCCACAGATTAAAAAGATCATCATGCTTCTGGTCCAGAGTTTTTAACTCTAAAGCCTATAGTAAACCGAAGTCTTTACACTAGGATTGTCAGTTGTGGAGTGAACAGGTCCTTGAGGTTACGGGGCATCCATGTATTGGAGATAATGATTTAAGGGGTAATATGAAACAAAGTTAAAATAAAGGTTATTCTGATAATGTAAGTGGAATCTACTTGTCAGGCAATCCGGTTCAACATCAACTCACTAAACACATTGAAATGGATATCAATTTTATACGTGAGAAGGTGGCTCATGGTGAGGTACGAGTCCTACATGTCCCGTCTCGGTATCAGATTGTCGATAATTTTACAAAGGTCTTCCGTTGCTCCTCCCGTTTCGACTGCGGGGATGTAATAGAATGTATGAAAATAGTTATATTTTCATTATTTAGATTACGTAAATAATATCTTTTAGTTATCTGATATATCTTTTAGTTACCTAATTAATAGGGTTGTTATTATCTTTATAGCCTAGAGTATATATGATTAGGTTGTATACATATGACTGAGGAACTATATTCTTTCAGGTTGGAAGATGGGTGAAGATTGGTGGTCAAAGGTGGTGTTGGTAAAGGATCATGACTTTCAGCTCCGATTAGCAAAGGACTGGAGAAATTTTCTAGTTACGAATCGGGTATAGAACCTATAGGGAATGCTTGGTCTAAAACTACAACTTATCATATAAACAGTTAATGTACACATGCTCTTCATCGTTGGTGATGGTTCCTATCAAGTTCATCGTTTAGAACAGAGCAAGGATAAAGAATTTTCAATCGGTGGTTTCTATTTCAGTCTTTTCCAAAGCAGTAAATAATAACAGAAATACAATACACCCTATTATACACTAACTACATATCTTTAACTTTACACCTTTAGCATAAATCAATTGGTTGCGATGAGACTATCTGGTAGTATTTACAAAACATTCTTTAAAACCAAGATGCAAAACTAACCTGTAAATTGCAAGGAGTATCTCAGGCAGCACCCCTATCAGGGTTCCTGCTATGTAAGAACTATATTTAACACCGGTAGCAACAGCGACATAGTTGAGCACCGCAAACGGGAATGGAGTAAGTCTTAAAAGCGTAATGGCTTGAAACTGATGTAACCAGTTTCCATCACCAGCAAGTCTAACAAGAGCAGCTTTGTCAGGATGATTATGGAGCCATTTCTGAGGTGCATACACATAAGCCATAACAACAAGTTAGTTAGATATGAAACACTCTTTCAGATACATAACATACAAAAGCAGATTTTGCAAGTCAGAAAACACTACTGTAAGTGCTTGCTTACATCAATCCTGTGACGAAGTTTATGGTAAGCAATGAAATAGGACAAAGAAGCGGCCACAGCTACTCCAGATATGATCAGCAATACGGAAATTCCGTAGCTAAAAGCCATTCCAACGATCCACTCAACGGGCACGGTTGGCAAAATTAGAAGAGGCAACAAGGCTATTGCAGCAAACAGAATAGCTGCAAGCACGGGCGGGCTGCAAGTTTCGATCAGCCAGTGCATTACTGGAATAACCTGCGACAAAAACGCAAGTGATACTCCAGTTTAGTATAAGCAGTTAAAGCATTCAATCAAGAGTTTTACTAATTGGAGAATTGCTATCCACCAAAGATGTGAATATCAACTCCTCCTTTCTGCTCGGACAATTAGATGTCCACGTGATCGACTGAATTCACAAGCCTAATTCATCGAAATTTTCAACACTACTTTCATGCATGACATACATAATCTAAAAGACTATTCGCATGACATCAATCTGAAAAATATTATTCACGGAAATTAACGATCACACTTTACTCAACAAAAATATGTTGCTAAGTACACCATCGTATTTGTAAACCATCAAGTTGTAGACAGAAGTTTCACCAAAAAAAAAAAAAGTTGAAGACATTGCCTCTCATTTTTCGCACAATATATAAAGTTAAGCAATGTTTTATTCAAAAGTTCCATGGCCACATAATTTTCTACCTAATTCGCCTTTTGAATTCACAGTTCGACTAAAATAGCTTAAAAATAGCACAAAATCGGCCATGATTTGGTTAGGAGTTTAGAGAATCATGTAACAGGGTTCAATACAATAGTAAAAGCTTACTAGTGATCGGATATCATGCCAAAATCATGACACAACATTCACGTCTACTCTTTTAACTTTTTTGAACTTATCTAAACGTATCAGACCTGAAGTGTATTTTTATAACCATTTAAAACCATGCAAATAGATAAAATAAGAAGCGAAATAAAATGAAATTCTTCCAAATTCCTAACTTCTCCACAAACTTACCCGCACATCCTAAGTATCAATTTTGGTCTTTTAGAGTTTTTAAAATTAACAATGGGCAAGAAATTTTGGCGGTAGGACGGCGCATAGAGTAGAAGTCGTACTTTCCACCTCAAGTTTTTTTCTTTTTTACTTGACTTTCCACCTAAAGCTGAAGGCACGCAAAAGAATTCTTTTTTTCATATGACACACTACTTGAAAGAATTTTACTAACGAACGTCCCAAATTTGGGACATTAAATTCATTAATTATTACCGATGATAGCTTGATATAATCTGTCTACTCTACAAATTTGGACATCTTCAATCCTAAAAACCCTAATTTTATATTCAAGTTTCAAAATTTAGCCCTTGAAATAAAAAAAATCCTATATACCAAAATCCAATCATACGAGTTGTAATCAAAGTCATAGGGCAAGCTTTCCAAAAAAAATAAACAAGAAAAAAAATTCCTACGTATTTTATCTATTGCATATGCAACATCTAGAGTTTTATTCGGGTAGATACCAATACATTGATTAGACCATTAATATGTTCAATTATATTACAAAAATAAGAAAATTTTTAATATACTAAAAAAAAATATCGACACGAATCTAACAAAGATGAGTGTGTCTGATAACGGCGAGTATCAGTTAAAAGTCCAAACTTACAATAGTAAAAAAAAAGAGAGAGGATAAAGTATATGATTAAAAAAAAGTTATGAAAAAAACCTTCTTCATGATAGAGGGACCAAAGCGGTGGAGGATAACAATAGTGGAAATTGCAATTACAGCCACTACAACAACTATAAACCATTTATTCGTAAAATAGCTCCACCTTCGATTGATAGAATTACCACAATTACTATCTCCATAATATGTGAGAGATTCTTCGTCAGTTAGAGTACCATAATTACAATTAGTATCTCCATGATATGATAATACCAAAGGAGTTTCTTCGTCATCGTCATCAGTTGCATTACAATCGGAGTGTAATATGTGGTAATCACAATAGTTTAATGGCATCTTAGCGTGTTTTGTGTGGGAAACAACATTAATTAGTTTATGGTGCATTGCTACTTATATAGCTGAGTTGTGGGTTGTAATTGGAATTATAGAAGAACTAGGTAACTGCAAATACATATAGTGATGATAGTTTTATTTCCTACTTCCATTGGGATTTAGGACTCCGTGGAGAACGTCGTCAAATCAATCTCTTGTATACCTTACGTTGTTCGAATCGTGTTAGGACTAGATAATCAATTCTGCCAAATATTATCTATTAGAGTTTTATAATTATTAAAATCTACTATATTTCTATCTTTTAAAATTAAAAAAAAAATATTATTAAAATCCGTAAACCTTATAGGATAGAGCTTATTTGTCAATCTATGGCACACATTGAAATCGCCCTACAGTATGGCCATGTCATAATTTTGGCTACATAGCAATGGTCAGGTGGCATTTTTTAGACATCGATTCAACTATATCAGCTAAGAGATTTGAACTCAAAATCTTCCATCGATATGTGAGAGCTCTACCACTATGCTACCTTTTTTAATAAAATTTTTCTAATTAGTAGTTACTCAAATCCTTTAACTTAATTTGCTAAAAATAATAATAATAACTTAACGCTCCATTAGGGTTGTTCAAAAACCGGTTTGGACCCGAAAAATAGACCACACGTTCTATTTTTCGATTTTCGGTCTAGTCCATTTTTTGTTGGGTTTGGACTGCACTATTTTGCCTTTCACTTAAAATTATATATCTTATGCCACAAACTTATATTTTCTTCCCTAATATGTTCGGACACGTACTAATGATTAAGCAAAATGACCAAAAATTAATGTTTGTTGGATAGAAAATGATTTTTCCTTTATTTAAACCAATATATTTCATTATTTTGTTTATATTTTATAATTTACCGAACTAGTCGGTCCGGTTTGGGATTTGGACCATTTTTGCCGATCCGGTCTTGTCCGACTGCACTATTTTGCCTTTCACTTAAAATTATATATCTTATGCCACAAACTTATATTTTCTTCCCTAATATGTTCGGACACGTACTAATGATTAAGCAAAATGACCAAAAATTAATGTTTGTTGGATAGAAAATGATTTTTCCTTTATTTAAACCAATATATTTCATTATTTTGTTTATATTTTATAATTTACCGAACTAGTCGGTCCGGTTTGGGATTTGGACCATTTTTGCCAATCCGGTCTTGTCCGATCCAAACTATAACCAATCCGCTTTATGATTTTCAAATTTTAAATTTTCGGGTTTAATTTTAAATTTTCGGGTTTCGGTCAGTCTGGTTCTGGACCGGTGAACACTACACTCCGTCACCTATTCACCTTCCACCAACTTTTTTCCTCCCTAGCGATGTTAATTATTTACCTATGAAGTAGCCCTTGAGCATAGACGATGGTCAAAATAAGGTATGTGAAGAGTGTAAAGTACAAAGTGTGTAAATTTAAAAAGAATTGAGAGAGAGTCTAAAACAAAGAAAAAAACAATATGACACAATGAAATGGCCACCGGGCATCGTCAGGGCCCACCAACTAGTTTCTCGCAAATGTGAGTAGAAGTTGTAATAAGTAATAACCACTACCAATATATTTCAAGGTAGAAGGGAGGAGGGGGTGGATGCTAAAAAAAAAAAAAACCTAATCGGCAATTAACTACTTTACGAATTAAGTCCTTAACCACTTTCGCACATATTGCGTGTGTTTAACACTAGTAACTAATGAGTCCATCGAGTCATCACCTAAGAGGTTGCCCCCTTCATTGAAGAGTTATGGTACTTACACCAAATTAAGCTATGATTAAACAATCTAAAGCCATGTTCAATTTACCTTTTGATAATAATATATTAGGTTCAGTTAAGTAAAATTAAGCAAATATAGATTTAGTTCAAAACAAATCAAGTAAAACCTGCAAAGATAAAGGGGATTTGTAAAAATAAAATCAATTCAATATAATAAGTTTAATTCTGTGTAATTAAGTGTGTTGCAACAAAATATAGTTCAATTTAACAAAAATATGGTGAACTGAACAGGGTAAGGGCCCAACTCCTCTACATATGATAGTGGAGTCTTTAAGCTACATTAAATATTGTAAGGAAAAGACGATAACATCATGAGTTAGGATCCTCTCCATTGCAATAAATGTCCAGTAATTATATTTACACTATGGGGAGAGGATAAATTTGGGATGAAATCTCTAAATCACCCCCAACTCTTGGTGCAATTTGGGTAAATCGTTGTAGAGGATTCTCACTCCATTTATTTGTTTGATTTGGAAAAATTTTAAATAATGGAGGAAGAAGGAGGGGAAGGGTAGGGTTGCTTACATCATTAAAGACATACACTTCTACTTCAAAATTTCAATCGTAATTTAGTCTTTAGATAGAAAAATCGCACTACAAACAGTTGGCTATTGCATGCCATCTACCTCGTCATACCTTTATAAACAATCTTCGTATGTATCTAATGTGTTAGGTAATTCGTAGGAATGCCTAGTGTTTTATTCCGCGCCTTTATAAAAGAAAAACAATCGATTTAGTCAATATGGCCGGACTCCGTCATGGATTTCAAACCATGGGAAAAGCAAGGTCATAAATTCCTAAAAGAAAAGGAAGGTTTTATTTTTCTCCTTTACATATTAGCTATCATAATATAATAAACGAACTATCTATTTCTTTAAGTTAGAAATAGAATCCAAACTCGTTCAACTGAAAATCCAATCTGAAAGTTAGCGATTGAATATCTAGTTATTTTCATAATAAGATACTAGGTCCAAAAACTTCATTGAAGTATTTTTTTATTAAACTGGGCAAATATTTGATGCAAAATCTACATTTAAGTTTCTATATGATTAAAATTCTCTCCATAAAAGCAAGGAGTACATATTATACTTCTATTAATAGCTCGTTGAGTTTAAGCCTTTGAATAGTCCGTCTAATAAGGTTTTAACCGAAAATCTTAATGTGTAAAATGTCAAATTTCAAAACGTCGAAATTTCAAATTAAAATATGATGTATCAAATTTATATATAGGTTTGTAGATGCATTTAGATTGCAATTAGAATTCCTTTTTAGAGCATTTAGGTGTATAATGACATAATTTACATAAGTTGTGCTCTACTACTCTCTGTTGTGTGTTTCTATGATTTTCAGGTTATTTTGATACAAATTGATCATGATTATCAAGGATCTAGCCTATTAATCATTGAGGATAAGGTAGCTTGCACAAGGATCATAATGCATCCATTTGGCACAATTTTGAGTTGGAATAAAGCAAAGAATTAGTGAAAGAAGTGCTAAAACTGATACATGTTCACTATTTTATCATAACTATTAATAGAAAATTAATAATCAATAAATTCCAATTGGATTAGAATCTAGACTTCAAGAGCTTTCCAACGATAGGTCACACGCTCCAATCGGACTTCTGGTCTAAGAGATACCGTCTTTGCAAATTGACCCAGTTTCGCTAGTTTTCACCCGATCGGGACCTCTACTTGAAGGCTTCGTTTTAGCCCTAATTGGGCCTAAATCGTAACCCTTCTCCTATATAGTTTAGCATAAATAGTTAGCTTCTTTTATTTTGTGAGATACTTTATTTTTTCCATTGTTCTTAGTTTAGTTTTAATAGATTTCTTAGAGTAAACACCTTTAGATTAGTTCCAAAGGTTATTGAACCTTGGATTATTTTCAACAAAGATTATTGCTTTCCGTCAATTGGTACTATTCTTTACCCTTAATTTCTCTATTTAATTCTCAATTGTTTACTTTGATTATTTAATTCGTTCATGATGCAAAGTTTAGGTTTTTATATTAGATTCTTCATTGTTGATTCAATTATGAGTGAGTAGTCTTATTTCTAGGGTTTTAGGGAGGAAAATCATGTTTGTACCATGATTCATATATGAATTGCTATTAGTTTATAGGGCTTGATTAGATTGACTATGGTGTGATTTGTTCTTGATGAGTGATAGGTTTTAGTCGTGTCACCTAATCAAAAATAAACCTACGGACCTCTAACTAGGTAGTCAGTGGAAGCAGGGTCGAATCCACAGGGAGACAGAGTTTCTAAATCAATATTCAACCAATTCAGGTACTCCAGATGAAATCAGGAAGGAATTAATTAAACTAAAGATTAGACTACAGAAGACGGAATAAATTAAGGATTAAACTATGGAATAAAAACCTAGGGTATTAGGTCGGTCCACCATGCTTATACCAATCAAATAGGGTCAACTACTACCAAAACCTAAGTCAAGAGTCGGGAGATTAGAGCCTATGTTGAGCTATGGTTAAGACTCAACGCTCATAGTTCAACATATGCCGCATGTTCACTAACGTAATCAGAACTACTGACGTGTCCTAGGCCTCTAGTCGTAAGACGGATCTGTGCAAACAACTATTAACCACAAGCAACCAACGAAATTGCGCAATAACGTTAATTACTCAATAAAGAACAAATCACATCACAATCACCCTAATCAAGCCCTAGAATTCGATAAGAGTCTAAATCACAGCCATGATATAAACATGGCTTTCCTATCTAACACCCTAGAAAGAGACTACTCAGACATGATCGAATTAATAACGACAAAACTAATATGAAACCCTAGCAATTGCATCATGAACGATTAAATAAATAAACTAAGCAATTAAAGTAATTAAAGAGATAAAGAGTAGAGGTGAGTACCAATTGATGGAAAGCAGGAACTTTTATTGAAATCGAAATAGGTTTGATCACCTCTAAATTAATCTAAAGTGTTTGAATTGAACTAAGAACAATGAAGAATAAAACTAAGATAAACCTAATGAAAGATGAATAAAAGATGTCTCTAAAAAATGAGGAAAAAGGTATTTATAATACCCCTCAAGTCTAATTAAAATTTGGAAAACGAAAGTCAAAATTCGGGAATAAGTGCGCCAGACCCGATCGGGCCCGTGGCCTCCACCCGATCGGGCCGAGACACAACTTCACCCACTTGGCTCCTGGGCCTTCGCAGCATCAGCGCATGATCAATAGAGCAACTGGGCCCCCACCCGATCACCCACCCGATCGGGTCGTGGATCGGGTGCCCAGCAGCTTTAACGTTTTGGGTCTTGTGTGGCATAGGCAGCAGCAGCAACCATAATGCAGAGGACCCGATCGGGTCGGGCGGTGGGCACCCGATCGGGTCTGGGACATGCTTCCTCGCCCGATCGGATCGGGCAACCCTCGCCCGATCGGGTCCGCAACATCTACACTCGATCGATATTTCTTCGCCCGATCGGGCCATTTCTGCCCGATCAGTGCACGGAAACCTCCTTTTTGACTCTTTGGCTCTCTAATCTTCACGTTTAGGGGTCTTGGGACCTTCTAAACTACCCATAAAGCTCGTGAGCCATCCTACGTGCCTCGTAACAACTCGTAAAGTCGTGGTTGCTTCCAAAAGGCTCGGGAATAAGGAGAAAACTCCATAAAACCTGCAATTCAATACTAAAACACGAAACCACAACTACATACGATAGTTAGCACAAAATAGCTCCCAAGAGCTCCAATGACGCACAAATTAGCTTGTAAATAAGGGAGAAAACTCTATATAAATACGTGATATCAAACTCCCCCAAGCTAAACCTTTGCTTGTCCTCAAGCAAACAGAACACGAACATGGAATAGATTGCCTCACCCCATAGATAAAAACAAATCAAAGCTCAAACCATTTTCAAGACTAAGAATCGTTCAAGCAGGCATAATTCAAGTTTGGCTAATCAAATCCATCCAACCACCAATCATTCAAGCAATAAATCAAACTCAAGCATCCACAAGGCATACAAATCCTGAAAAGGCTCTCACAAGGGTGTCACTCCTCTCTATTTTGTGGCAGGCAAAGAATATGCCCGAACACTCACCAACCCGACCATAAGTACCCTTCCCACTCACACTCTCATGTGTTTAAGAAGGTTCAATGACGCTCAACCTAGTCAAGTCGACTCAATTAGCAGAAATACTCCCTAGCTTTGACAAACTGACTCGAAATCAATCAAGTGAACAATGCAGACATAAGCTCAAGAGGACTTTATAGGGTTGTAATGGGGCTTAGGCGAGAGGTAGGGGATACTTTTGGGTAATGTGGTGGAAAAACCAAGAAAGGGGGAGCATAAACCATTCAAACAAGGCCTAAGATGGCCTTCACAACTCCCAACAATCACCATAAAACCATGTAAAATAACCCAACTCTCATAAATCAATGAAAAGCGCATAACAAACCCAATTTTCTAGCAATGGAGCGAATATTCTTTTATGAACGTACGTGAATGAAAGAACTAGAATTCTTTTGAATTTTCATTTCATTTTTCTTTCATTTTTCTGAACTTCATTCACGCAACTCTAAACTTGCTTTTTCTTTTCTCTTTCTCACTCTCAAACCACAGCAAATACACTTTTAAATTCCTCAAAAACCAAACTAAACCAACAAACCAATCTCAAACTCAACCCATACAAAAGCTCCCCCAAGCTAGGCTTGGAATAATATCAAGTGAAGGCTTTTGGCTCGTAATAGGGGTTTAAGTAACACGAAACAAGTCATTAGGCTCAGCGGGGCTAAGGAGGATAAAAGTATATCAAAAACTCACTCTGAAGCTCAAGAATAAGACAAAAGAACGCCTCTATCACAGCACATGCTACAAGTCATCTAAAACCAGACAAGTACGAAGTCAAAGTCAAGATCAATCCACTAAAGAGGAACTAACACACAAGAATAGACTGGATAATAATATGAATCCAATAGGCTACAAAGAGGCCTCACAGTCTAACCAATTCAGGTATGCAGCACAAAGTGGTCTAATATAATCCAGAAATGCTCGAAATCATAGCAATCAAACATCAAATCATAGCCTTAAGATCACAAATGCCCAGCTATCCAGAAAACAAAGTCAAATCAATTTCAAATAGAGCACAACAAGGGGCACAGGGAGGCAACTAAACCAGTCATGGGAACCATATTTTTTTGATTTTTTTTTCAGTATTTTTCTAAAGCAGTAAAACTATTCTAGAAAGCAGTAAAAGAGATAGGGAATACAAACAGAACTCCTCCCCCAAGCTGAACTTGGCAGTGTCCTCAATGCCAAAAGGTGATAAGGACTATGCTAAGAGGAAAAACAATGTTAGTACCCTCACTCTCGCTCACAAAAGGAAGAAAAAAAAAAAAGGGAAAGAAAAGAAATACGAGTTGCCTCTCGCACAGCACTGGTTTATAAAGGTCCCGCACGACCATAATCCGCCCTCTCTCAAATAGGAGGGGCGTGGCAGTGAGTGCCACCCTCATCAAAAATCTTTCTTCTCCAAATGTTGTTGACTATGCCTCCAGACGGTGAGGCAACCTTAGGTGGAATTGGAGCCTTCTCCACCCCTACTTCATCTAAAACCTTATCCCTGCAAAAAGATTGTTCAAGCATAGGTGCCTTAACAGCATTGGTTAGTTTAAACATCACTTTGTCATCACCAACACTGAGAGTTAAAGACCCAGACTTGACATCAATGACAGCACCAGCAGTACACAAAAATGGCCTACCCAAGATAATAGGGATCTGGGCATCCTCATCCATATCTAACACCACAAAATCAACAGGGATATAGAATTTCCCGACCCTAACAGGAACGTCCTCTAAAACACCTAGAGGGTATTTTATAGAACGATCCGCCATCTGTAAAGTGATTTGTGTGCATTTAAGGGCTCCCATGTTCAGTTTCTTATAAACAGACAATGGCATAACAGAAACAGAAGCACCTAAATCACACAAAGCCTTATCAATAAAAATAGGTCTAAGATGGCAGGGTATAGAAAAACTACCAGGATCTTTTAACTTTGGTGGGGTTTCATTTTGGATAAAAGCACTACACTATTCAGTAAGAGCGACACGTTCTACCCCACCGAAGTCTCGTTTCTTAGTGATCATGTCTTTCAGAAATTTGGCATAAACAGGCACTTGGGTAATTAAATCTGTAAATGGGATCGTTACCTCAAGGTTCTTGACCATAGCCAAGAACTTACCAAACTGCTGATTGACCTTGGACTGTTGCATCCTGTGAGGAAAAGGTAGCCTTGGTGTAAAAGGCGTTTTAGAAACCTTCTCCTTTTTCTTTCCTGTTTGTTCAGCTGCTGCAGACAAATCGACTTCAGACGTCGAATTCTTCCTTTTTCCTTCCTCTACCACCCTCTTCTTCCCTGCAGTTGGGGTAACCTCATCAATGGGCACTGGAGGGGCATCATATGCAATGCCACTACGAAGAGTGATGGCATTCACATGTTCTCTCTGAACTGGTTGCCCTGGCAATTGTCCCTGCTGCCTCTGTGCATTAGATTATGTCAACTGAGCAACTTGAGCCTCGAGAAGTTGGATGTGCTTCTCTTGGGCCCTCCTTGTTTCCTCATTTGCCTTTTGCATAGACAATATCAGTTTCATCAGTTCAGAATTGCTAGGCTCTTGTGGATTGTTTTGTGGAGGTGGGGTGTGGAAATTTTGTGGAGTTTGGAAGTTATTGGGATGATGGAAGTTTTGTGGTGGTGGTCTTTGGAAATTTTGTGGGCTTTGATGGTATGAAGGTTTAGGGTAGTTTTGTGGAGGTGGAGGTGGATGGTTTTGTGGGTTTTGGTAGTTATGTGAAGGGGGGAAGGTTTGTGGTCTTTGTTGGAAGGCATTGGCCTGCTCCATCTGAAATTGGCTGAACTGACAGTCATGCCCAAAGTGACCCTGAACACCACATACCTCGCAGTAAGATGAGGTAATGGGTGCTACTGCAGACATAGCATTGATACTCAAAGGGGGTGCTGCTGAGGAAGAGGAACTGAAGGTGTTAATCTGCTGACTCAGCTTCGCCATCTGCGAATTCAATAATGCAATGGCATCTACCTCCAGTACCTTCCTCGTGATGCTTCGGGAAGTGGAATGATCATTAGCTGCGAGGTTTGATAGAAACTCGTAGCCTACATCCACTTCCTTATCCAGAAAAACTCCTCCTGCAGACGAATCAACAATACTCTTCGGCTGAGGCTGTAGACCATTGTAAAATGTCTGCGTCAAGAACCATTTGTCCATGTTGTGGTGTGGACACTCTCTCTGTAAATCCCTAAACCTAGCCCACGCTTCCCGTAATGTTTCATCAGGCTCTTGGGAAAACGTGGCTAGTTTATTTCTGATGTCTGCTGTCTTTGTGGGTGGATAATACTCTCTCAGGAATGCAGCAGAAATCTCACTCCATTCTGTCTCTTTCACGTCGTTCAACCATTTCTGGGCTCTATCCCTCAATGAGAACTCGAACAACATGACCTTTAGTTGCTCTGGAGTGACGCCGGCATGTTTAACGGTTCGACAAAGTTGTTGAAACCGTTGCAGATGATTTGCCGGATCTTCAGTAGGATGCCCACCAAACTGATTTTGCTGGACCATGCTGATGAGTCCAGGCTTAATCTCAAAATTGTTAGCGGCGATGGTGGGCATTGGTGGTCCAGTAGAAAGACCATCCGGGTTGGGCACCCCATATGACTTCAGTGATTTTGACATAACTGAATTCAAGGTGTCTGTGCCAGAGGTGTTCAGCTGAACAGACTGCTTTTCTTTCTGCTTTATCTTTCGAATCCGCCTGATTGTCCTATCAAGATCGGGGTCCGCTGGAATGGGGGAACCGTTTCTTTGGGACCTGGGCATACAAAAGAAACAAAAAACAGCAGTAAAGGGTACCTCGATTGAAACAATGAAGTTCCAATGAGGTACAGAGAAGTAGACCAAATAATTAAATAAAAACTTAGAGAACTAGCCGTCTCCCCGGCAACGGCGCCAAAATTTGATAGGTTTTAGTCGTGTCACCTAATCAAAAATAAACCTACGGACCTCTAACTAGGTAGTCAGTGGAAGCAGGGTCGAATCTACAGGGAGACAGAGTTTCTAAATCAATATTCAACCAATTCAGCTACTCCAGATGAAATCAGGAAGGAATTAATTAAACTAAAGATTAGACTACAGAAGACGAAATAAATTGAGGATTAAACTATGGAATAAAAACCTAGGGTATTAGGTCGGTCCACCATGCTTATACCAATCAAATAGGGTCAACTACTACCAAAACCTAAGTCAAGAGTCGGGAGATTAGAGCCTATGTTGAGCTATGGTTAAGACTCAACGCTCATAGTTCAACATACGCCGCATGTTCACTAACGTAATCAGAACTACTGACGTGTCCTAGGCCTCTAGTCGTAAGACGGATCTGTGCAAACAACTATTAACCACAAGCAACCAACGAAATTGCGCAATAACGTTAATTACTCAATAAAGAACAAATCACATCACAATCACCCTAATCAAGCCCTAGAATTCGATAAGAGTCTAAATCACAGTCATGGTATAAACATGGCTTTCCTATCTAACACCCTAGAAAGAGACTACTCAGACATGATCGAATTAATAACGACAAAACTAATATGAAACCCTAGCAATTGCATCATGAACGATTAAATAAATAAACTAAGCAATCAAAGTAATTAAAGAGATAAAGAGTAGAGGAGAGTACCAATTGACGGAAAGCAGGAACTTTTATTGAAATCGAAATAGGTTTGATCACCTCTAAATTAATCTAAAGTGTTTGAATTGAACTAAGAACAATGAAGAATAAAACTAAGATAAACCTAATGAAAGATGAATAAAAGATGTCTCTAAAAAATGAGGAAAAAGGTATTTATAATACCCCTCAAGTCTAATTAAAATTCGGAAAACGAAAGTCAAAATTCGGGAATAAGTGCGCCAGACCCGATCGGGCCCGTGGCCTCCACCCGATCGGGCCGAGACACAACTTCACCCACTTGGCTCCTGGGCCTTCGCAGCATCAGCGCATGATCAATAGAGCAACTAGGCCCCCACCCGATCACCCACCCGATCGGGTCGTGGATCGGGTGCCCAACAGCTTTAACGTTTTGGGTCTTGTGTGGCATAGGCAGCAGCAACAACCATAATGCAGAGGACCCGATCGGGTCGGGCGGTAGGCACCCGATCGGGTCTGGGACATGCTTCCTCGCCCGATCGGATCGGGCAACCCTCGCCCGATTGGGTCCGCAACATCTACACCCGATCGATATTTCTTCGCCCGATCGGGCCATTTCTGCCCGATCAGTGCACGGAAACCTCCTTTTTGACTCTTTGGCTCTCTAATCTTCACGTTAAGGGGTCTTGGGACCTTCTAAACTACCCATAAAGCTCGTGAGCCATCCTACGTGCCTCGTAACATCTCGTAAAGTCGTGGTTGCTTCCAAAAGGCTCGGGAATAAGGAGAAAACTCCATAAAACCTGCAATTCAATACTAAAACACGAAACCACAACTACATACGATAGTTAGCACAAAATAGCTCCCAAGAGCTCCAATGACGCACAAATTAGCTTGTAAATAAGGGAGAAAACTCTATATAAATACGTGATATCAATGAGTAAGTAATGTTATTGCGCAGTTTCATTGATTGCTTGTGGATAATAATTGTTTTCACATATTCGTCTTACTTTTAGAGGCCTAGTTTACATCAGTAATTCTGATTATGTTAGTGACCACGCGACATATGTTGAATTATGAGCGTTACGTCTTAACCATAGCTTAACACGTGCTCTAATCTCTCGACTCATTGACCTAGGTATTGATAGTTGTTTGATCCTTTTGATTGGTATAAGCATGGTGGACCGAACTAATGCCCTAGATCTTTAATTCATAGTCTGAATCCCATTTTTGTATTGTTTTATTTAGTCCCATTTTTATACTGTTTTCTTTAGTCTAATTAGTAGTTCAGCTAATTCCTATCTGATCTTGTCTGAAGTAGCTGTTTAGCTGAATATTAACTTAGAAACTTTGTCCCTCTGTGGATTCGACCCTACTTCCGTTGACTATTGTTATCATTAAGGGTATTTTGATAAATGTTATCATTAAGGGTGTTTTGGTCTTTTCACCAAAATGTAGTCTTTTCCACTATAAAAGGAGGAATTAAGGTTCCTCCATCATTTACTAGCCACCATCCTCACAAGGAGTAATCAGGGTTCCTCTTTTTTCTCTTTTCTCTCTCAAACCCTAGTTTTCATTCTCCATCAATTCCTCCATTGATTCAAGTTCTAATTTAATTTTCTCCATTGATTTTTGTAAAAGGATCATTCAAGCATTCAAGTGAAGCAAAGGATTTTATTTTTCTCCCTTTTCTTTCTCTTTTTCTTTCTCTTTTCTTCCCTCGTTTTTCCCGTCTCGCCACCTCCTTCTCTTGCGTTTCCGGCCACCGTGGTGGCTGGGCAGCAGCGAGTGCCACCCTGCTCACTACCGTGTTGGTGGTGGTGACGGGTGGTGCTCGTGGTGGTTGTCCGTCGAGTTAGGCGCTTTTCGTTAGGGTTTTTGTGGTTTTTGTTGTGCACATATTTTTAAAAAAATATTTTTATTTTATTATTTTATTAATTAATTTACTGTTGTATTTTAATTAATAAAATATTAGTTTTTATGAGGTTTTAAGCACTAGTTTGTATTGGGCTTTATCTACTAGTAAAGGTTTTCAAGTTTTATGATCTAAAAGAGTTTTTAGAGTGTTTTAAAATAAAAATCAGATTTATTTTTATTATTTAAAAGCTGATTTTTATTTATTAAGTAGCCTTGAATTATTTGTTGTTAAGTACTAATTATTAGTACTTCTTTATTGGTAGGTTCCGAACATTATAAAAGCAATTGAGGCTTTTATTGGGTGATTCCATTGTAGTAGCAAGGTACATACACTTTGACCTTTGACCTTAGTGGTTTATAAGGATTACTTGTTGAGCATGAGAAGTAAGGAGAGGCTTTGTGCCTTAATATTGTTTGAGTTTATGTTATGAACATAGAAAGGAGACTAGGAATGGAAGTTTTGAGTTATTCCTATCATTTGAGAATTATGCTACTGATGTTTATTGCTTTTGAGCATGATTAAAGTTTATTTATGTTATTCTTGAAGCTATGGCTTGCATGAGTATTTTATTGAGCAAGGTCTCATGAATAGTTAAAGTTATTGAGCAAGGTCTCACTAGTAGTTAAAAGTATTGGGCAAGGTCCCATAAATAGTTAACCATTGAGCAAAGACTCAATTGGTTGGATCATGGATCCTTAAGAAAGAAGAAAGGACTCAAGGAGTCATTTAAGTAAGAAGTTGAGCAAGAGCTCGAAAGAATAAGAATTGAGGTTGTTTGTGATACTTGTTGTCATCGCTTATTAAAGAAAGATAAGAAATTAATTTATATGCTTATATGTTACTAGTCGTGTATGTCTCACATATTGAACTTTGGCAATATAACTCTTGGGTAGGATCCACCATGAGTATTGAACATAAGGGGGAGTTAGTGTGTAACTATACTCCTGCATTGGCATAGCATGACGATGCTATTGCTGTTATTTTATCAAGAAAGCTTTATGGAATTCCAAATTTATCAAGAAGGTTATCGAGTGGACTAGGTGTCACTCATAGTGTCTCTGTCGTGATGTTGAGTCTAGGGGCTCAATCTTACTCTCTCTTTCATTTCACTAACAAGCGTGTACTTCTCGAGTCAAGTTATTTAAAGTTCATGGAACTTTACTTTATTAGTAAGAGGTGTGGAATCTCTTACACAAGAAATAGTAGCCCGTATATTACTCCAAGTGGAGGACGGTGCCCGTTCATTGCCAATATATATTAAAGAATGAATTTAGTTAGTTCAGTCTTTGTTGTGAATTTAGAATCATGAGAAGAGCAAGTTGATTTACTTGAGGATTGCATATTTTATTATTTATTGCATTAGTTTAGTGGTGTTATGTACTCAGCGTTGCTGATGTATGTGTTTTGTTTGTTTGGTTATTGTTTTACCTCAATGATCCTGTGACGACCCATTCATGAATGTGTTTGTAAATGGCGAACAGATCCTAAAGGTTGAGTTTCAGTTACAAGTGTTGCTGTGCATGGGGATCATGAGCATCAAGATGGGAATTTTAGTGCATAAACACTTATTTCAATAAAGTTATTTTTTGGTTTATTTTTGTTTTAATTAAGGAACTATTATGGGGTAGTTCTTGAGTTGTTAACTCATTTATTGAATTTTATATTTTGATTTTATTAAAGTATTTCAAGTTATATTTTTAAAGACTTCTGTTGTATTCTTTGTTTAGCCTTACGTATTATCATGGGTGGCATAATATCTCCATAGTTTCTCTGTTTTATGGAGGTTTTTAAATGGAGGGATTGTGGGGGTGTTACAATTGTTTGTTAAAGGAATTTAGAATTTATCTTTGATTAGGTGATACGACTTTAGCCTGTCAATATTACCTATAATCTATCTATATACTTGCGCAAATTCTTATATGCGGTTGGTCCCACCATTAACTAATCGCGTGGGGGACTATATAGTATCCCATACATAACTCTTTCATTCTCCAAACCCACCCAAAACAATAGGTAACTCCTCCCCTTAATAGTCAGTAACCTCCCTTCTATATAGTCAGTAATCCTCGTCTAAAAAGACAGAAACCCCTCATCCAAAGAGTTAGTATCCCCTAAAACAATTAATAACTCCATAAAATAGTTATTAACCCCTCTAAAATGTCAATAACCCCCAAAACATTTAATAACCCCTAAAATAATTAGTAATCCTCTAAAATAAGCATTATATATATATTATACGGTTTGTAATCGTACAATAAGCCACACACAAAACTTAACTTAATTGACAACACAATTTTTTTTGTAAAATGGAAGGTTGGATTGGCCCGAACCTTGTGGAATCAAATGTGCATAAAACCCAACAATACTATCGGGGCAGCAGCCCAGCAAACATAGTCGTCGAGAATCCATTCTCTTCTATCAAACCATTTTCCAACCGGCGTTTCCAGAAACATTAGCGTCGATTAAATTCTGTGATAGAAGAAGCCATTAAAGGTTCAAGCTTTTGCTCACTTTCACTATCCAAGCTTCTTCTGCATAGACATTGAAGTAGGTCAAAATGGTACGTTTTTTTCTTCTTCTTCATTCACGCATTTCGTCGAACACCTTTAGCTTAGCTTTTATTGAACTTCTTTTTCTCTTTTGGGCATTTAATTTGAAGTAATGTTAATCTTACTGGCAGTCAGTGACACTTCACACTAATCTGGGTGACATAAAATGCGAAATTTTCTGTGATGAAGTTCCCAAAGCTGCTGAGGTACACTACTCATCCTTCTTAATTATGATTTTAACCATTTTCCTTTCTAAGTAATAGTGTGATTAACCATCCAACTGCAAGAATTTGTTAAATATCTTTAGAAATCGTTGCAATTAACAATCCTGCTGCAAGAATTACTGAAAACATATGTACAACAACCAGAGCCGTTCCTAAGATTTTAGAGGCCCGGGGCGAGATAAACAATTAGGGCCCTATAAAATTAGCAATATGTATCTTTAAAAAATTATTTAGTAGACGTACTTATAATTTTGCTAAACAAATAATAATCTAGTAAAAAAAATAATCCAATTTTATGGTACAACAATACTAATATAGAAAAATATAAATTATTAATAATAGTTTGGCCTAATTTATAAAAACAAAATCGAATCCAACTATCTCATGTGATCTATCAAGTTTATATTTGTCCGACTTCATAGGATTAAGTTATAGTATAATTCTTAATCAATCCAATAAATCTTTCTTTACAATCAAATGTGACTGGGCTTTTGATTTTGTCATATTAAATATAGGTAAGGCGTTAACACTTTCTTGTTTCAGAACAAATCAAAATTAATCTACCAACCATTGTAAATAAACTAATGATGACGGATAACTGAGTTGGTTAGAACATTCCTCCCAATTTCAAGACGTCCAAAGATCGATTTTCTTCCCGATTTCGTGTTTTCTTTTGTACTAATAAACTATACCATCATGATATTTATAATAACAAAATAGATGGTAGATTTTATGGGAGGAAAAATTCAATTGGATATTTTTGAAAACCATAATGATAATGATGCACGTAATGATTAAGATTTAGATTAGTTCTAAAAAAAGAAAAAGGCAATAAGTAAAGATTAATAATTTAAATAAGAAAGAGAAAGGCAAAAAAATGAATATAAAATAGAGAAAAAAAAGAGGAGCATAATGGGTTAAAAAAGAATAACTACTGACATACTACTGTTGGAGAAAAATCAAAAGGTAAAAGAAGGTTGTGATATGAATTGAACTTGAAGGGGGTAAACAAAAAATAAAAAATCTTGCTTTAGGATCGAACCCAACTCCTACGCAGCTTTCAAAGGAGTTGGAGGCAACGCACACGTGCCAGTATGCAGCTTTGGTGTATGTCAGCGACAATCCATCAAATACGTTCTGCTTAGGTGAAGGCAAGCAGTCAAGCAGTTTTCCCCTTGGGCCCCGGGCGGCCCTGCCTCAGAACCAGGCCTGACAACAACATTACCCCTGTGTCTCAAAGGCTCCCGCCACAGTAAGGGGGTCGGATGTATGCAACCTTAGCCTTGTGATGAATACACATATAGGTTGTTTCTGGATGACCCAAAAATGAAATTGCTTCGAAAATGCATTGATCACCTCCAACTTATAATAGTATAACAAGCGCAGCTAGTTTAGCAAGCCATTTTGCTTTGTTCCATCATATTTGAAGACCAATTAGAGAGAGTCTTTGGCTCCAACGGAAAATGCAATCTACTGAAAAACATATATATTTCATGTTAATTAATGGATTTCATAATTGCCGATAAGATTGAATTGTGTTATCTTGGTGTTGAACTGCTTTCAGATTAAACTTGTTTCTAGGGGTTTGTTCTATTAGAATTGGATGATAATAGAGAAGGAAAATTGTATTGTTAAGGCCCTTGAAATGCATAAATTTTTGGGGGTATGTGATTTTATTGGGATAGTATTGTTGTTTACAATGGAATGGGACTGTTGAAGATTGAATCATCTCTGCAAAGGGTTTGTTGGGTTTTTGTTAAGTTGTTTTAGGGTGCAATTGGATAGTTGGAGACTGCAAATCACTGCTTATCTTCTATGAAGTGGTTTCGGGATTGTGTTTTTCCTGTTTGGGATGTCAAGAGTTGAGGGGCATTTGAAGTCATATCTGTATGTGTTTATGTTTTTTGGAAAATCACAAAGCTATTCAAGTACTTTGTACTAGAACATCCCAGATGACATTCATATAGGTTAGCATAAAGATATGACTACTTTCTAGCACGCGGACCTTGATTAGTGTTCTGTCTAATACTTATCAACTTAGGATAGGGTACACCGATTTGTCTTCACTTTCACTAAGAGCATTTGCAAACATTTGGGAAAAGAGAGTTAAAATAGAGCTCTTATTGAGCATTCTGATTGGAGGTTTTCAGGAAAGGTTTTGCAAGTGTCATCTGTTAAAACTGTGCCTTTGTTTGGCTGATCCGACGGGTGAAGCTCTCGTTGAAGACCCTTGTGCAAATAACTCTGGTAACCAAAGCAGCAGCAGTGAGAGAGATAAACTAGAGGTTGAGGCGGCGAGGAACAGAGAGGTAGTGGAAGCAGGGACTAGAGGAAGCTGAGGCGGTGAGAGAGAGATGGTGTAAGCAGTGACTAGGGGAAGCTGAGGCACTAAAGTATGAATGTCCATGGGAGAAGAAGAGAATAAATGTCCTACTCTGGCAATTTATTTCTTAAGTAGAGATTTTGTGAATAGACTCAGCCAACTGTGGGAATGGAACTCAAAACTTCTGCCCCTTCGAACCTTGTTGATCCACAATTGGGGAAATTTAGTGACTTTCATTGCTTGCATTTCTTAACTCTTCTCCATTTCTCTCCCCTGAACCAAACCTCCATGATGGAGCTTCTGGTGATTAATTTGTTTGATATTCTATGCTAAATTTTTAATGGAGCCCTTTGACCTCTTTGATTCATATGTAACAAAACACACTGCACACTTGAGTTGAACCCAATATATTTGCTCATTTTACCTGAAATTTCGACATAAAGGCCATATCAACTATTTTCTAAGTTATAAAATCTTGTACTGGCTGAAAAATTGGTGATCGTGATCCATGTGGATTATGGGAGTGTTTGCTTTTGGCTTTTTGTGGTGACTGCTTTGACCGATTGTTTTAGTGGCTTGTTTGACTGGTTGTATAATTATTGATATTTTATAAAAGTGTTGGGTAAAAGTGGCTATTTAGTGCAAAATGAAAACAAAAGCCAAAAGCCAGCATACAAAGTTTTTCAGCCACTCTAAAAGCCATAAATTGAGAAAATTAACGAGAATAATCTCAACTGTTGCCCATCTTCCACATATAATCCCACCTTTAGAAATTCTCAAAATGATACCAACTATTGTTCACTCTTCTAAAAACACTCCCACTTGACTTGCAACCTATTAAATCGGTTTAAAGGGCCACGTGTCACAATTTTATTGGCCTAAACTATTCTTTTTTTTCTTTTTTTCTCTTTCCTTCTAGCCTCCCCAGTCCCCACTCACCCCTGCACTGTCTCCCACGCCTTTGCCCCACCCCAACCTTCCTCACAGGTACCACCGCCACCAATTTCCCCACCATCCACCTCCAGGCCCTCCGCCCCTCAAATCTTCAACCAACCATTCCCTAAACTTCCAGAATGCACAACCACCCCCACCGCCTCCCTCCACCCTTTCAGCCTATCATTACCCAACGACCCAAACGACCCCACACCAACACCCCATAATTGTCCGAAACACCACGCTTCCCGCTGAAACCGTAGTCTCATCCTGTGGCCACCTTCGGTAGTGGTGATGAGAGAAAACTAGAAGAAAGGGAACTCGAAATGAAAAAGGGGGTCGGGAGCAGGGCATGGGGTGGTTTTCGGGTGGGTTAGGGGTGGTTTTAGGGGGGTGTGGTGGTTTTTGGGTGGGTCCGATGAGAGGAGGTGGAGTGATTTGGGGAGTGAGTGAAAGAGATGAGGGTGGCACATTTCAAGAGGAAGGAGAGGAGGTGCAGCCGTGAATGGAGTAATGTGGTGGGGAAAAGTTGATGGAGCTTCTATTATTTAGTTTTTCTTTATTTTTGTTTAAATTTGATTTATTTAAACAATTAATAAACAGACCAATCATAACATGCCACGTGGCATTGTTAACCTGTTTATCAAGTTACTATTTCACCTAGGACTAATCTGAGAAGATACCCTACATACTTGGTATTATTTTGGGAATTACTAAAGATGGGATTAAATGTGGAAGATGGGCAATAGTTGGGATTATTCTCGTTAATTTTCCCTTTACTAAATACTTTTTTTTATTATTTGACCACATATGAAAGTCAAAAACCAAGGAAAAAGCCACCAAAAAAATATTTTTCAAACACCCAAAAGCCCGTGAAAGTTAGAGACTTATAGTTTCACTTTGTTAATTGTTTGTTTCCAGTCACTAATTTTATTCCTTCTTTTGCTTCCAGAATTTTTTGGCTCTATGCGCCAGTGGTTACTATGATGGAACCATATTTCATAGAAACATCAAAGGTTTCATGATCCAAGGAGGAGATCCAACTGGCACAGGCAAAGGTGGTACCAGTATATGGGGCAAAAAGTTCAATGATGAGATAAGAGAGTCCCTTAAGGTATATAATCTACTATCTGTGTGTTTTCTTTATCTTAAAAAAATAAGATTTAGGTCCAATAAGTTCAAATAAGATCGAATAAGTTGAGATAAGCTCCGATGAATTCCGAAAAATTCCGACACCTTAGTTGCTCCAATTAAGGTTAGATAAGTTCAATAAGAATGGATAGGCTCAGTCCAAATAACTTATGACAAGTTCAGGGAATTAAGGTGCAGAGAATACATCCTGTATTTGGTGATGTATCTATTCATGGATATGAATATAGTTCTCTTGCACTACACAGCTGTCTTTACACATAAGCTTAATTAGACTTCTTCTCTCCCGGACACCTTATTATTCTGTGTGGCTGAAGGGTTGGTTAAACCACACTGCTGAGAACCCTTGCTAAAAGAAAGATGTTGTGTAGAGGTTCGACACCTTGACTTATGACTTTTCTGATCAAGTTATTAGTTAACGACTTAACGTATGTGGTGTTTCTTTCAAACTTTCTAGAGAACAAGAAATATAATAAGCTTTTATTAATTTTCTACACTTCTCTTTTCCAGCACAATGCTAGGGGAATCCTGGCAATGGCTAATAGTGGTGCAAATACCAATGGAAGCCAATTCTTTTTAACGTATGCTAAGCAGCCTCATTTAAATGGATTGTACACCGTGTTTGGCAAAGTGATCCATGGTTTTGAAGTCCTTGATCTTATGGAGAAGGTAATATTGGCTATATCATATGCTTGTGGTTGCATATTGTCATGCGAACTATTGTTGTTAGTATTTTCGTCCAGTTGTAGCTTCCTATATCACGTTTCCTGTATGAGGCTAAATATTAAGTCACGAAATTAAACCTTTCTAACTTTCTAGCTGTCCAGTTACCTATATTTATCCGCTAGAAAAAAACCTTAGTTTACATGACCAGGACTCCAAGAGGAACTAGTAGTATTACACTATTACTCAACACTCAACCGGTAGGAAAAAACCTTTACTTTACATGACCAAACCTCCAGGAGGAACTAGTAGTATTACTCAGCAAGCTTCTATATTCTGTGCTTTCAACCTAATTGTTCTGCAATATGCTATTTAAGCTAGTGTTAACTGTTTTAGGCATTTAGACCATAATGCTATGAAGGGACTAAAACTTTTATTTGAGTTCCTCAAAGACAGTTCCTGACGAGGCTTTCCCATTCTATTTTCATAAACTTGTTTCTTTAATGAAATTCCTTGAAGATAAATTTGCAACCTGGGCTATAGCCCATAATGATTTCTGCCATTTGGTTTTCTTTCGCATATCCTACGAAAAAGGTTCCTCATTGTATTTTTCTTCTGATTTATGCAGACAAAAACCGGTCCTGGGGATCGTCCACTTGCTGAAATTAGGTTAAATCGTGTCACAATACATGCTAATCCTCTTGCTGGCTGAAGTCTTATGGACTGCATTCATGGACGAATTCGGACTTCCTCAAAACCTTATATAGCAACTATTTGCAGTTACTCACTTTTGAAGTGGAAGTATAACGACTCTGCTGCACAATGTATAGCACAGTTGAAATTGTAATTTCACTAGCTCATAGTTTGTGGAAAAGGTGTTGACTGTACACTTTATTAGCACTTTCTGATGATAATCTAACATTCTGAAAGAAAAAAAAATAGAATTAGTGACTTGTTGAGATGGGCAAATAATTTTACTGTGGGTGATATACAGAAAATACTTGATGATTTTCTTGGTTGGTAACACAAACTCCCTAATCACCTAGAGATGAGCTTGCTGTTAGAGAGGGCCACAGGAAAGTGACAAGAGAATAAGAGATTTGAACACACTATTAGATCTGGAATGTGAGGAGTAAAGCCAATTCAAGGTATATTCTCTTTGGTTCAAAATAATTGAATTGAACTGGAAGGAATAATAAAAAGTGAAAGTAAAAGTATTGTTAAATGTCAATAATCGAGCTGAGTTGAGCTGAACTGGAAATAACATAATTATATACAACCCTTATTCAAAAGACTCAAAAGGATCTAATACCTTGATTATGGCAATAGTAGGACTTCAAAAATCTAGGAAAATTGGGCAAAATTGCCTCTATATATTAAATGAAGTGTCTCCAATTAACAAGCCGATTACTAGAAGAAAACTAGTCTAGCACGTTAGACTAAATAAAGTAGCTCCAATACCTACTACATCTATATAACCAGTTCATGGACAAAATTAACAAAGAAAGCATCAACTGCTGATCTTCCATGCTTCAAATTCTGCCGAACTTAACAAAAATGAACTAGCATTACGATGTCCACCACCCCCATACTTCTCTGAGATTGGAGTTGTATCTTCACTCTTTACACTCCGGAGGCTGATTTTCAACATTTGGTCATTCCCGAGCTCGGGAACTGTATACACAATAGCTCCAATGCCCCGCAAATTGTGGTCTTGGCTCTTACAAGCCAACTGGTTGCCCAGTTCACTCCTTAATTCTGAAAGAGCTTCATCTACATTGACAGCAAGGCAACACCCGAATCCCCCACCTCCAAGATTAATTGCAAAAGATTGCTCAAGAGCCTCAATTATCAATTTTTGCTTATGAGCTAAACTTATAATGCCTTGATTTATCACAGACTGAAGGTTTAATGATTGCAATTGCTGAAACACGGAGGAATTTTTCCGGAAATCAAATTCTATTTTCTGGTCTTTGAAACCGCTGCTGAAAGCCTTGCTATTCTCAAGGTTCCACTTCCAAAGATCTCCATCCTCGATATACTCGAAGACTTTTCTCATTCTTGCGAACTCAGCAAGTACGGATTCATAGTTGCCTTCATTCCTCTCAGAAAGCTTCTGCTTGAAGTAATCATAAGCAATTGTTGCCCCGCTCCTCTGCATATCTATAGTCTTTGTTACATTCTTACCCAATGAGGTTCCCCCACCTAAAGTCTCAAGCGCGGTCTTGTGATGGTCTAGAACAATCACATTTTGAACCTTAGATGACAGCTCAGCAACAAAACCAGAAGGCCCCACAAAGTCTAAAAGGTAAACATCGTCGATTTCTTGCAGGGGTAACTGCTCAGGCTTGATAGGGTTGTAGACAGTGTTGGGGAAAAAGAGCACCGGGGAGGAAGTAGCAGAGAAGTACAGGTGTGCTGCAAGGGCAGCAAAGACGCCATCAGGGCAAGGGTAGTGGTAAAGTACAGCAGCTTTCTTCGCATAATCCATGGCTGAAATTATTGTATTTCTTAACATGAGCTTTTACTTGTTACAAGTTTAAAAAAGCACCTCAAATAACAGTTCCACACCAATCCTCTGGTTTTCAATGGCAGCTATGACCTTTTGTTCTTTAACTTAATCGGGCTCCAACTTTAGACACCTGCAAGATTAGTAAAAACTTAATCATCAGTACAATCAACTACTGTGAATGAGCATGAAAATAAAATCAGAAAACTAAAGACTATGAGTTTCATTGTCTTTTATTGGTTCAGCTTATAAGTCTATATATGAAATCAAACTACATGCCCTCCTCAAATATCATTTTTGCCTTCGAAAAGCAAAAGGCAAAATGCAAAACATTCTTGCCTTCAAACAGAATTTTCTGTTTTCTCTTAAAAACGTTTTACATTAAAAATCATCTACCACTTAAAACTTTTTCCATCCAACCAAACGGAGCCAAAGTACCCCTCTTCGGATGATTCTCATCACACACCAACTAAACTGCCAACCACTGTCCATGCTACAACAAGTTTTCACTTATCAAAAAATAAAAATAAAAACAGTTGCTTGCTATATTATGATGTGGAATGGATGATCCTATATATTTTATCAACTGATAGCAACCTTCTCATTTGCGATTTGCAACCATCCCAACAATCACCACAAAGAGCCCTTGTAAAATTAGTGTACCCGAACGTAGTGCAAAATTGATCAACCTATATCTAATATATCTCATGTTAAAGATTCGAAGTGCCAACAAGTTTATACAACTAACCAAATATATTGAGATGATCCGGAGAAAGGTGGCTTCTGGTCAATTCGACTTGCAACCCATCTATGATTATGATCAGAACTAGTTGTGAACCCCCTTGGGCAGTTCGGTTAAGTGGTGGAGCATGGATTTATAATCCGGGGGCGCAAAATAATAAAAGAAAATTTCGATTTTTTTTTTTTTGCAATGACTTAAACAATGTTAAATACTCATTGTCATACATCTCAAACTATGAAAAAAACTATACTTCCTCCGTTTCGCAATCCTCGCAACATTAGCACAGTAACTACTATTCATGTACCAATCTTATGTTATATATTTTCACAAGTGTATAAGAGAAAATATACTCAAGTGAGGTCTTTTTTTGATTCGTCTTAATGCATACAATCATAATATCAATTTTTTATATTTTTTTCTTATCAATAATTAGAGACATTAAGGTTCAAAATATTTCATTGGATAGTGAAAACAAGAAACGTTGCGAGTATTGCGAAACGGAAGAAGTATAATTTAAAAAGAAAAGTCACGCATTCATCCAGCGGGTCTTAATTTGTCGGAAACGATCAAAGATATCATCAATCATCATACAATTAATTAATATTTTAACAATATGAGATTTCATAATTTCATTTCAAATAACCAATTAACATAACAAAAAATTAACAACAAAATTAATCACGCACAAACAATAAAACAAATATTCCCTCCGTTTTTTTAATCCATTTTGGGTGCTTTTTTTAATATCGGTCTATCTAATTATTACACTTCTCTCGTCATAATTTATATACAATCCAACTAATTCAAGTTTCCAATCAATTTACCAAATAATAATTCATTATTTTAGACATAGGAAAATAACTAATTAACAAAGTAAAAAATGAAGAATATAAAAATGAAATGTTTTATACCTAAATTGATTGCGGATTGACGGAGATGGAGAGGTTGGATGCCCTCCAGAGGCGGCAAACGGCGTGAGGTGAAGGCCGGGCCACGTGCGGTGGCCGGTGGTGGCGACGTGGCGTGGTCTCCACTACCCAGTGCTGCACTGCCGCCGTACTGCCGTGAGACTTGGGAGAGGAGGAATTTTTTGAGTGAGAGACTGGGAGAGCAGTTATTTTTATTTTTATTTTTATTTTATTTTATCTCTTAACTTATTTATAGTAATGACTAATATCTTTGTGTTTTTATTTTATTATGTATGTACGTAGGGTCTATTCAGTCTATTTTATTTTCAGTTCAGCTTCAATCAATTCAGTTCAGTTCAGCTCTATTCTTTTATAATCATTTTGTTAAATATTATTTTTATGATGTTGGTCTATTTATTTTACTAATTACACTAATAATAATATAATTATTATTTATTTATTAATTTTTATATCTATATATTACTTTGTTTATTATAACTTTACTCATTATTATTATTATTATCATGAGGGAGCAACATGGTTTAGGTCAAAAGTATAAACCAATCAAATTGCGTCAAAACGCTTTATGATGCAATTTTGCACGGTCCGACCCAATTATTATTTTATTACTAAATATTATTATATTATTAAATCTAAATATTAAAATAGTAATATTAATTTATTTCTTTGATGTTATTGTTATTATATAATCATCATCAAGTATTAATATATTAATACAAAGATTATAAAATAATTGTTATTAATTATTATTATAATCATGAATAATTATTATCATTAATAATAATTTATGATTATTAATATTATTTATTTATAACTATCATTTAAAAATATTCAAATACTATATTATTCATTATTAATTATTCATTATTATTACTTATCATTTACTATTCATATTATTATTGTTTAAATATTATTTATATATTTATTAGATTCAATTCAATTTAATTCAATTCAATTCAAATCAAATCAATTCAATTCAATTCAGTTCAGTTGATTTGAGTTTGATTCAGTTTAGTTCAGTTCACTTCAGTTCAGTTCACTACAGTTCAGCTCCAATCAGTTCAGTTCAGTTCAGTTACGCTCCAATCAGTTCAGTTCAGTTCAGCTCCAATCAGTTCAGTTCAGTTCAATTCAACTCCAATCAGTTCAGTTCAGTTTAGTTCAGCTGAATTATGCCGAAGAGAACAGGCCTGCACTCAAGGCCTATTTTGTTCAGCTTATTTTCAGTTCAGTTTAGCTCTAATAAGTTCAGTTCAGTTCAGTTCAGTTCAGCTATAATAAGTTCAGTTCAGTTCATCTCTAATAAGTTCAGTTCAGTTCATCTCTAATAAGTTCAGTCCAGTTCAGCTCAGTTCAGCTTTAATAAGTTCAGTTCAGTTCAGCTCAGCTCCAATAAGTTCAGTTGAGTTCAATTCAGCTCCAATCAGTTCAGTTCAGATCCATTCGTTATTTAACCATTTTGTTTATTATTATTATTATTGTTAGTCTAATTTATTTTACTTATTATTATTTTTGTTATAATAATAATTATTATAATAATTATTATTTTTATATATTATTTTATTATTATACCTTTACTCATTATTATTACTACTATTCTTAAGGCTGAGCATAATTTGGGTTGGTGTGCGGTTTAACCATGTTTCATCTCAGTACGAGTATTCTAATTTTCAATTGTTACTTTAATTTACCGACTAAATATTCACTATTGCCTCATGCAAATAAGGTCTAAAAAGTTAAAAGATATCAAAAAATTACAAAGTTGCTAATAATATTGGAGTACTATTTAAGGTACAACATCGTCATACGTTGAATATTATAAATACTTTTGCGGTTTGTGGTGGAGTTCGGTTTATAAATATTATAGACCAACCCACCGCAAATTGTGGTTTGGTTAGAAACACAAACTAACCTATGTTTTAAGCTAATTATTATTATAATTGCTAATTGTTATTATAATAGTAAGATTAATTTACAGTTTAGACATTATTGTTATCATACAATCATCATCAAGTATTAATATATTAATACCAATAATAGGAATTACTCATTATTAATTATTATTATTATCAGTAATTATTATTTTTAAAATTAATCTATCATTATTACTATTATTTATTCATTTATAACTATCATTTTATAACCTCAAAAATAATATTATCATTTTTCTTTAATTATTATTCTAAATTATCAAGTATTATCACTTAGAAGTATAATTATTATCTAATATTCATAATTGTTATTTATATATTTATTTAAATTCAATACAATCAATTCAGTTCAGTTCATTTCAATTCAGCTCCAATAAGTTCAGTTCAGTTCAGCTCTAATAAGTTCAGTTCATTTCAGCTCCAATAAATTCAGTTCAGTTCAGCTCCAATAAATTCAGTTCAGTTTAGTTCAGTGATAGGCCAAAGTCGTATCACCTATTCAAAGATAATCTCTGAATCAACAGTACTCTTCGTCTGCCTGAAACACAAACACAAACTAACCTGAAATCATAACCCTCATCAACTGCCTTGTCTAGAAAGACTCCTCCTGCAGACGAATCAACAATACTCTTTGTCTGGGGTTGCAGACCATTGTAAAAAGTCTGCGTCAGGAACCACTTGTCCATATTATGATGTGGACATTCCCTCTGTAAGTCTCTGAGTCTAGTCCACGCTTCCCTCAATGTCTCATATGGCTCTTGGGAAAACGTGGCCAACTTTTTTCGAATTTCTGCTGTTTTTGTGGTAGGGTAATATTCGTGAAGGAATGCAGCAGAAATCGCCAACCATTCTGTCTCAGTGATGTCGCTGAACACCTCTAAGCTTTGTCTCTGAGTGAGAACTCAAATAACATAACTTTCAGCTGCTCAGGTGTGACTCCTTGATGTTTAACAGTTCTGCAGAGTTGTTGGAATCTCTGCAGATGGTTGGCTAGATCTTCAGAAGGATGCCCATCAAACTGATTCTGCTGCACCATATTAATTAGTGTAGGCTTAATCTCAAAGTTGTTTGCGGCAATAGTGGGCATCTGTGGACCTGTGGGTATGCCTTCAGGATTAGGCACCCCATAAGATTTCAGTGACTTCGCCATTGGTAATGTAGAAATCTCTGAATCAGGTTTCTCTTGATCAAATTCTGCTCTAAGATCCCGAAGTATTGCTTCCGTATCGGGATCTCCAGGAATTATATGAGTTTTCTTTTGATACCTGGACATAAAAGAGAAACAACAAGATAACCGTGAGAACGACGTCAATTGGAACGGGAGGTTCCAATGAGGCAAAAAGAAGTACGCTAATTAATCGAATAAAAACTAGAAAACTAGCCGTCTCCCTGGCAACGGCGCCAAAATTTGATAGGCTAAAGTCGTATCACCTATTCAAAGATAATTCCTACAGTCCTCTAACAATGGTAGTCAATGGAAGCAGGGTCGAATCCACAGGGAGACAGAGTTTCTATATTAATATTCAACCAACTAACTACTTCAGATGAAATCAGAGAAAATTAACTGAACTAATAATTAAACTAAAAGACGAGAATTAAACTGAGGATTTAACTATGGAATAAAAGCCTAGGGTATTAGGTCGGTCCACCATGCTTATACCAATCAAATAGGGTCAACTACTATCAAAACCTAAGTCAAGAGTCGAGGGATTAGAGCATGTGCTGAGCTATGGTTAAGTCTCAACGCTCATAGTTCAACATACGCCGCATGTTCACTAACGTAATCAGAACTACTGATGTGCTAGGCCTCTAATCGTAAGACGGATCTGTGCAAACAACTATTAACCACAAGTAATCAATGAAATTAGCCACTAACATTAATCACTAATCAAGAACAAACCACACCACAATCACTCTAATCAAGCCCTAGAAATCAAGGAATCTAAACAACAATCATGGTATAAACATGGCTTCCGTATCTAACACCCTAGAAAGAGAACTACTCAGACATGATCGAATTGACAATAGCATAGCTAATTGGAAACCCTAATAATTGCATCATGAACTAATTGAATAATCAACAATTAAACTCGAGCAATTAAGAAATAGTAACAAAGCAATAAGAAAGAAGATTACCAATTTGACAGAAAGCAGTAACTTTAATTGAATTGAATCCAGGTTCGATCGCCTCTACAATGGAAACTAATGATAACTAACTTTAAGAGTTCTCTAATTGTTCAAGATAATAAAAGATACATGTAAAAATAACCTAAAAAGTATTTATCGTCTTCTAGGAAAACAATAAGATAGAATGGGAAAAGACGCAAATCGCGTCCTCTGTGTCTTCCACCCGATCGGGCACAGGGCCGCCCGATCGGGCCTGGGAACAATCTTTCAGCAGCAGAAAATACTGTGCGCCCGATGGGATCGGGCGATGAGCCCCCGATCGGGGCCGCAACACCAGCATCCGATCGGGCAAGGCTGCCCGATCCCATCAGGTGAAGCTTCACTCCATAGTCTTCAAAAATACAGCAAATGGCTAAGTAAAGGTCCGTTCGATGGGATCGGGCAAGGCTGCCCGATCAGGCGAAGGATCTCAAGTTCTAGGCTAGAAGATTGTACCCGATCGGGCGTTGGTTGCCCGACCCGATCGGGCGGAGCTAATCTCTGGCTTGGTTCATACTTGGCTTCAAACGCCAAGTCTTTTAACAATTCTTCTTCGCAAGGGGGTTCGAATACCATCTCGAGACCGCCTATATGCCTCATAACCTTCCGCTATAGTATGGTGATCAAAATGCCAAGTAAATAGGGAGTTTTTCCCCAAAACCTGCAAAACGATATGAAACCGACAAACCACAACTATATCGAAATAGTTAACATAAATAGCTCCTAAGAGCATCAATACCGCACAATCTAGCTTGTGAACCAAGGGAAAAACTCTATAAGAAATCAATATATAGTTAAGTCGACTCAATTGGCAAACATACTCTTCAATTTTGACAAACTGACTTAAAAATCAATCCAATTAACAATGTAAACACAAGCTCAAGAGGACTTTGTAGGGTTGTAATGGGGCTTAGGTAAGAGGTAGGGGTTAACTTTAGGAAATATGGTGGAAAAACCAAGGATAGGGGAGCAAAGATTTCTTCAAACAAGGCCTGAGAGACCTAAACGACTCCCAATAACACCATATATCCACAAGACAACTCCCAACTCATATGAATCAATGTAAGCTCACAACATACCCAACTTTCAAGCAATATAGCACATGCATTTTTTTTCTTTGCAAACATACGTGAATGAAGGACTTTGAATTCTTTTGAACTTATTTTTCTTTTTCTTTCATTTTTTCGAAGCAAGCATTCACGCAACTCTAACTTTACTTTTTTTTTTTTTTTTCAAACTCAAACCTCATCAAAACACTTTCAATTCCCCAAGACCAAACCAAACCATGAAATCAATTTCAAACTCAACCCAACAAATGCTCCCCCAAGCTAGGCTTGGGCATAATATCAATATATAACGGCCATGGGCTTATAATGAGGGTTTAGTAACACAAAATAGAGCATTAGGCTCAGCGGGGCTAAGGGGGTAAAAGTATATCAGGAAATGCACTCTGAGGCTCAAGAATTAGACAAAAGAACGCCGCTATCACAACAAATGCTACAAGTCATCGAATATCAAATAAGTACGAAGTCAAAATCATGATCAATTCACCAAAGAGGAACTAACACACAGAACTAGACTGGATAATGAAATGAATCCAATAGGCTTACAAAGAGGCCTCACAGTCTAACCAATTCAGGCATGCATCACAAAGTAGTATAGTATAATCAGAAATTGCTCGAAATCAAAGTAGTTGATAGGCTAAAGTCGTATCACCTATTCAAAGATAATTCCTACAATCCTCTAACAATGGTAGTAAAGGGAAGTAGGGTCGAATCCACAGAGAGACGGAGTTCTAAGTTAATATTCAGCTAAAAAGCTAATTCAGACAAGATCAGATAGAAACAGCTGAACTAATAATTAACTACTAGAAAACAATATAAAATGGAATTTTACTCTATGAAATAAAGGTCTTGGGAATTAGTTCGGTCCACCATGCTTATACCAATCAAAGGATCAACAACTATCAGAACCTAGGTCGAGAATCGATAGATTAGAACAGTGTCAAGCTATGGTTAAGTCTCAACGTCCATAATTCAACATATGCAGCATGTTCACAAACATAATCAGAATTACTGGTGTGTACTAGGCCTCTAAAAGTAAGACGGATCTGTGCAAACGATTATTAACCTCAAGTAATCAAAGAAACTGCCCAATAACGTTAATTACTCAATAAGAACAAATCACACCACAACCTATCTCATCAAACCCTAGAAACTAAGAATAATTCAAACAATCATAGTATAAACATGGCTTCCCTCTCTAAATCCCAAGAAATTAAACTACTCACTCATAATTGAATCAACAATAAACAATCTAATATGAAACCCTAATAATTGCATCATGAACGAATAAATAATTAAACTAAGCAATCAAGAATAATAAAAGAGACTAAGAGTAGAGAAGAATACCAATTGACAGAAAGCAAGAACTTTTATTGAAATCGAATCCGAGGTTCAATCACCTTTAATCTAATCTAAAGTGTTTAAACTAAATTAAAGCTAAGCTAAGAACTATGGAAAATAAAACTAGAGAAAAAGATGTCTCTAAAAATATGAGGAATAGCTATTTATAATAGACCCAAAATCTAATTAAAAAATGAATAGAAAAAGATAGAATTTCGGGAAAAAGAGCTGTTCGTGCTCCAGGCCCGATCGGGTCAATTCCCGCCCGATCGGGTGGCTAAACTGCAATTCTGCATCAACTTGCGAAGGCCGTATCTCTCAAAATAGAAGTCCGATTGGGGCGTGTGACCTATCATTGGAAAGCTATTGAAGTCTAGAATCCAACCCAATTGGAATTTATTGATTATCAATTTTCTATCAAAAGTTATAATGAAAATAGTGAAGGTGTGTCAGTTTTGGCACTTCTTTCACTAATTCTTTGCTTCATTCCAACTCAAAATTGTCCCAAACGGATGCATTGTGTTCCTTGTGCAAGCTACCTTCATCTTCAATGATTAATAGGCTACATCCTTGGTACTCATGATCACTTTGTATCAAAATATCCTGAAAATCATCGAAACACACAAACGGGGAGTAGTAGAGCACAACTTATGTAATTCATGTCATTATGCACCTAAATGCTCAAAAAGGAGTTCTAAATGCAATCTAAATGCATCTAAAAAATATATATAAATGTTATACATCAGTAGTCAAACATCAAATCAAAGCCTCAAAATCACAAATGCCCAGCTATCCAGAAAACAAAGTCAAATCATTTTCATTAAAAGCACAACGAGGGGTACAGGGAGGCAATCAAACCAGTCATGATCAATCATATTCTTTTTCAATTTTCATTTTTTTCTAAAGCTGTAAACTATCCTATCAAAGCTTTAAAACTACAGTAGAAAGCAGTAAAACTACACTAGAAAGCAGTAAAGAGAGTACCTATAGTGAGAGATCCTCCCCTAAGCTGAACGAGGCAATGTCCTCATTGCAACGAGGGAGAGGAGAGAACAAGGGCATCATCCGCCCATATCATCATCGATGGGGGCACCAAAGAAGCCGCCACCAGACATACCACCTCCATCCGGGGAACCACCGCCAGCAGGATCACCTGAAAAACCACCCATACCTCCAACAAAGACACTAGCACCGGTATCAAAACCGCCACCTAGACCACTAGCCCCTAGACCACTAGCCCCTAGACCAAAGTCTCCTAGGGAGACGGACTGTCGTGCTGGCTCCTCCTTCTCATCCTCTGCCATGTCATCAGTCGTACTGGCATGCTGGCCATAACTCGGGTTCCAATGGTACCACGAGGGGTGTTGAGCAGACTTCTCAACAATGCCACACCTGCAATAGTCATCGTACAGAGGATAGTGAGTGAAGTGCTGATCCTCGGTCAAGGTATCCACTCGCCTCCCCATATGATCAAAACGGGTGTAGAGATCGTCAATGCGAGTACCGTATCCCGCTAGGGTGGCGGTATTCGCGTTGACCATCTATTCCATCCGTCTCATTCCTGCCTCCATTCGATCTAGGGTAGACATCATGCCTGTAAAGTCAAAAGTGTGCGGGGGAGGGGGAAGAGGGGGAGGAGCAGAAGTAGATGCTCCCTCGTTAAAGATCGGCGTATGACGCCTATGGTATGAGCGGCGAGGGGGATCGGGGTCAGGGACAACGAGGTCAAATCCCTCTATAGGGAGTAGGTAGCTCTCCTGACGAGGCCGCAAGCGGGCTCTAGGGTCCGGCAAGGTGATGGACTTTTTGGATTTAATCTTCCATTGAAATCTCTGGTCAGGTAGGCGCTGGAGAACCTTGAGGGTGTCAAGGTAGGTAAGGTCTATGAGGGTAGGGCCTGGGACGGGGGTACGCTGGGTTTCATCAAAACCGGTAATTAGTCGGGCATACAAAGTAATCAACCCCTCGTTTACTAGCCGCCTAGGGGTCCAAGTATCGTCATCCCGAAGCCTAGGGAGCGAGTTCGAGATACGCTCGAACTGGATAGCTACGTGGTGGGCTAAATTATATTGAAATGATTCTATAGAGCCCTTGGCGATGTATCTACCTATGGCGATCAACTCGTCCCCCCGGACTAAGTGACCCTCATAACGCCCTAATATTGTTTGGGCCATGAACTTGATCCAGATGCTAATGATGGGGTGATGAAAGTTTTCCCAATGACATTTTTGGATGTCAAAAGGCTCGGTGTCCCCTGTGAGCATGAAGTAAATGTGGGCCATTTTTAAATTTTCAGGTGGGTAGTAGTCTCCCCGTACTTGTAACCTAAGAACCCCCGCAAATTCCCGAAGGGTGAGTGAGTGCTCTTGGTTCAATAGTCGGTAATGGACATGGATAACTGGCCCGACCCTAGGCTTAGTAAGACCAAAACTACTGAAAAATTCATAGACCAATGGAGCATAAGTATTAACATGCACATTATACAAGGATTCCATACCCACAATTTTCATGAAATCTTTAAAATCTTCAGTCAGACCCATTTTAGCTAAAAGTTCGACATCTAAAAAACGAGTAGGGAGTACCTCACGTTTTTTGAAGCATAGAAACTTCTCTTATTGTTCATCATCCTGGAAATGATTTCCGGGTATTGTAGATCTCTTGGGACTTGTGGTGGTGGTAGTGGTGGAGGAGTAGCTTCCCTCCTAGATCGCGAGCCTTCACCTCGAATTAATCGCTGGAACTTGCTTTCCATTGATGATTTTTGACCTTTAAACCCTATCTAACAAAAAGATGGAGGTTGGGTGAGTGGTGAAGAGAAAAGAGAAGGGTAGGTTGAGTTTTGTGAGTGGAAAAAGTTGAAAAGGAGGATGAAAGGGAAAAGGGAAGAAATTTTATGGAGTTTGAAGGAAAAAGGATGAAGATTTGAGGGAGAAAGGTGGGAGTTTTAATGAAGGTTGGGTGTTTGAGGATGAGGGTTTGTTAGGGATGAGTGAAGACAGAGAGAGAGGGGTGAGTAGAAAAGATAAGATATGAGGGGTGAGAAAAGGGGAAAGGCGGATATAAGTTTGTGATTATGAGTGACGGCCCGATCTGGCGGAGGAAATTTTTGTTGATCTTCAATTTTTGCTCACCACCCGATCGGGCAACCGATTGGGCAGCCTATTTGTGATCGGGTGCCAGGGTTGCGCACCCGATCTGGCGAAGGTTGCCTGATGCGATCGGGTGGAGTACTTTTCTGCTTTCTGAAATGGTGCCTTTACCCGATCGGGCAGCCCAATATCCATCGGGTGCCAGGGTTGTGCACCCGATCGGGCAACCTTTGCCCGATGCCATAGGGCGAGCCCTTTTTTCTTGTGCTTCCACTACGTGCAACCACCAGCGGGCGATCCTTGACCGATGCCATCGGGCGAGCTACTATTCAGTGTAGGTAGCTCGCCTTTATGCTAAGTTGGGGCAATTATGGCCAAATTTCTTCTCAAATAGCATGTCTGCACATCAAATACAAGATCTAGGAACACATTAGTACCCTCGTGCTCTCTCACATTCTACAAACTACGAAACAAAGAAAAACTAACTAAGGGATACAGGTTGCCTCCCGCAAAGCGCTGGTTTATGAAGGTCCCGCACGACCATATTACCTCTCTACTCAGATGAATTAAGTGGGGAGGGATCGAAGTGAATCTCCTCCACACAGCCAACAAAAGCACCCTCATGGTACAGCTTCAGACACTGTCCATTTGCTTTAAATTTCTCTCCTTTTTGGTTGACAACCTCGATGGCACCATGTGCCTTCACGTATGTCATATTGAATGGTCTAGACCATCGAGATTTGAGCTTTCCAGGAAACAGTCTCAACCTGGAATTGAACAATAAGACTTTGTCGCCAACCTTGAACTCTCTTTTGCCAATCATCATATCATGCAACTTCTTCGTTTGCTCTTAGTAGAGCCTGTGATTCTTATAAGCATCCAAACGGAGCTCATCCAACTCATTGAGTTGAAGAAGTCGTGCTTCACCTGCAGCTGTCAAATCAAGGTTAATCTCTTTGACCGCCCACACAGAAAGATACTCTATTTCCACTGGTAAATGGCAAGCTTTGCCATAAACCAATCGATAGGGTGTGAGTCTTAAAAGCAGTGCGGAGCGCCCAAAGAGTATCATCAAGTTTCAAGGACCAATCTTTTCTAGTTTTAGTGACAACTTTCTCAAGGATCTTCTTAATCTGCCTATTGGACACTTCTACTTGGCCACTAGTCTGAGGGTGGTAAGCTAGACCGACCTTGTGTGTGACTCCATGTTTTTTCAATAGGGCCTTGAAGGTGCTCTTATGGAAGTGAGAACCTCCATCACTAATTACAACACGAGGGACACCAAAACGAGGAAAGATTATTTTCTTAAACATCTTCATCACAACCTTAGAATCATTGGTTGGTGATGCTATAGCTTCTACCCATTTGGTCACATAGTCGCCAACCACTAGAATATACCTATTCCCACAAGAGGTAGGAAAAGGTCCCATAAAATCAATCCCCCACACATCGAAAGGTTCGACTTCTAGAATTCCACTCTGTGGCATCTCTTGCCTTTTTGAAATATTACCTGTCCTCTGACAAGCATCACAAGACAAATAAAAGGCACGGGCATCTTTGAAAATCGAAGGCCAATAGAAACCACTATGTAGGAATCGAAAACCAGTCGCTTGGGAACCTAGATGGCCACTAGAAGGCATACTATGACAATTTAGCAAAGCACCTTCCATTTCCCAATCAGGAATGCAACGACAGAACATTCCGTCGGAGCATTTCTTATATAGGAAAGGATCCTCCCAAAAATACATTCTAGCCTCATGATAAAACTTTTTGCATTGCTGATATGTAAGATTGGGAGGATGGGAACCACTAACACAATACTTTGCAAAATCAGCATACCAAGGAGATTTAGATGACACAGAAAACAAATGATCGTCAGGAAAATAGTTATCTATAGGAGGGTCAGAAGGTGATCCAAACCTCAACCTAGAAAGGTGGTCAGCGACCACATTCTCAGCACCCTTCTTTTCCTTTATTTCCAAGTCGAACTCTTGTAGCAAAATAATCCATCTGATGAGTCTAGGTTTGGCCTCATTCTGGGCCATCAAGTACTTCAAAGCAGCATGGTCAGTATGTACTATAACTTTCGAACCTATCAGATACGTTCGAAATTTGTCCAATGCATAGACTATGGCTAGCAACTCCTTCTCTGTCGTAGCATAATTAACCTGGGCTGGATCCAAGGTTTTGCTGGCATAGTGAATAACATGGAGTAGCTTATCCTTCCTCTGACCAAGTACTGCCCCTATCGCATTGCCACTAGCATCGCACATGATCTCAAAAGGAAGATTTCAATCTTGGGGTTGTATAATAGTGGAAATGATCAATGCTGTCTTTATCCTATCAAAAGACTCCAAACAATCATTAGTAAAATCGAACGTGGCACCCTTTAGCAACAATTGAGTGAGGGGTTTCGCAATTCTCGAAAAATCTTTGATAAACCTGCGATAAAACCCCGCGTGACCAAGGAAACTCCTCACTCCTTTGACATTCATTGGAGGGGGAAGTTTCTCGATCACCTCAATCTTTGCTCTGTCCACTTGGATGCCAGGCTTAGAAATCAAATGACCCAAAACGACACCTTCATTCACCATGAAGTGACATTTTTCCTAATTAAGCACAAGGTTTGCCTCAACACATCTTTTAAGCACTTTTGACAAATTATGCAGGCAAACATCAAAATCAAAACCATAAACACTGAAGTCATCCATAAACACTTCAATGATATTTTCAATAAAATCAGAGAATATGGCCATCATGCAGCGTTGGAAAGTAGCGGGAGCGTTACACAATCCAAATGGCATCCTACGATATGCGAAGGTGCCGTAAGGACATGTAAACGTAGTATTTTCCTAATCATCTGGATGGATGGGGATTTGGAAAAAGCCAGAATATCCATCCAGATAACAGAATTATCTATGTTTGGCTAGCCTTTCCAACATCTGATCAATAAAGGGAAGGGGGAAGTGGTCTTTCAGAGTGGCATTGTTAAGTCTACGATAATCAATGCACATACGCCACCCTGTGACAGTCCTGGTAGGAATTAAATCACCTTTTCATTTTCAACAACAATGGTCCCCCCCTTCTTGGGAACCACTTGAACAGGACTGATTTCTTCGAATCAGCAATGGGATAAATGATCCCTACATCTAACAGTTTCATAATTTCTTTCTTCACCACCTATTGCATATTAGGATTCAAACGTCTCTGAGGTTGAATGCAAGGGCGGTGATCCTCTTCCAGATTAATACGATGCATACAAAAATCAGGACTAATGCCCTTCAGATCATCAATACTATACCCAATAGCCTTCTTGTGCATACGAAGCACGGTAAGCAAACTTTTCAATTGGCTATCTGTGAGTTTAGTACTGACAATCACAGGACATTCTTCCTTATCATCTAAAAATGTATACTTCAAATGAGAGGGTAGTGGTTTGAGTTCCACCTTAGTTACCTGAGGATTAGAACTAGAGCATACACTTTCAAGTACCACAGTTTCTTGTTCCTGTTCAGCTCCATGGTCCTCTAAATCAGCAAGACAGGCACCCGACATCAGTATTGACGCCTAATGAATCAATATCAGTCAATGCTACCTCCAATGGGTCAGCATCACGTATCTGCTAAAATGCAGACATCACAGCTTTGTCTACCACATCAATCCTGCAACAAGACTCTTCAAGCATAGGAGACTTCATAGCATTGGTCAGTTTAAAAGTGACAGTATCATCACTCAAAGTCAAAGACCCTGACTTGACATCAATAACAGCACCTGCAGTGCACAAAATGGAAAAGCTACCAGGATCTTTCAATTTAGGTGGAGATTTATATTGCAAAACGGCACTACACTCTTCAGTGAGTGCGACTCTATCTACCCACCAAAATCTCTATTTTTTGTGATGATCTCCTTCAAAAACTTAGCATAAATAGGCACTTGAGAAATAAGTTATGTGAAAGGAACCGTTACCTCAAGGTTCTTGACCATAGCCAAGAACTTACCAAGTTGTTGATCCACCTTGGACTTTTGCATTCGATGAGGAAAAGGCAACCTTGGTGTACAAGGTGTATCAGAAACCTTCTCCTTCTTCTTTTCTGCCTGTTCAGCTGCCTCAGATAGTTCGACATCAGACGTCGAATTCTTCTCCAAATCCTTCTCTACTACCTCCTTCTCCTTGCTAGGGGGAGTATCATCATCAACGGACATAGGAGGAGCAGCATAAGTAGTGGCACTACGAAGAGTAACGGCGTTTGCTTGCTCCCTCTGTAATGCTTGCCCTGGCAAGTGTCCCTGCTGCCTCTGAGCATTATTCTCTGCCAATTGAGCAATCTGAGTCTCGAGAAGTTTTATGTGCTTCTCTTGGGCTCTCTGTGCATCCTCATTGGCTTTCTGCATAGCCAACAGCTGTTTCTCTTGAGTTTTCTGTGCCTCCTCATTTGTCTTTTGCATAGAAAATACTATTTTTATTAATTCAGATGTGCTAGGCTCTTGTGAGGTTGCATTTTGTGGTGCTGGCTGGAAATTCTGATGGGCAGGTCTTTGGAAACCAGGGGGATTGTGAGAATTCCCTTGGTTTTGGTAGTAGTTGGGTTTTGGGTGATTTTGTGAGTGTTGATAGGAATTTTGTGGTTGTTGGTATGAATTTTGTGGTTGTGGGTTCTGAACATTATTGCTTCTATAGGACAGTAGTGGATTGTCTTTCCAACCATGATTGAATGTGTTGGAGTAGGGGTTATTTGGCTGTCTTTGCTGAAAAGCATTCGCCTGCTCCATTCGATTCTGACCGAACTGAAAATCATGGCCAAAGTGACCTTGAATACCACACACCTCGCAGTAAGATGAGGTGATGGGTGCAACTCCTGACATAGCATTGATGCTCATAGGTGGATGTGTCGAACTAGAAGACTTCATTGTTTGTAACTGCTGAGTCAACTGAGCCATATGAGAAGTAAGCAATGAAATAGCATCAACTTCAAGTACCTTCTTTGTAAGACTCCTAGATGATGAATGGTCATTTGCAGCGAGATTTGCTAGGAAGTCATAACCCTCATCAACTGCCTTGTCTAGAAAGACTCCTCCTGCAGACGAATCAACAATACTCTTTGTCTGGGGTTGCAGACCATTGTAAAAAGTCTGCGTCAGAAACCACTTGTCCATATTATGATGTGAACATTCCCTCTGTAAGTCTCTGAATCTAGTCCACGCTTCCCTCAATGTCTCATATGGCTATTGGGAAAACGTGGCCAACTTGTTTTGAATTTCTGTTGTTTTGTGGCAGGGTAATATTCGTGAAGGAATGCAGCAGAAATCGCCGACCATTCTGTCTCAGTGATGTCGCTGAACCACCTCTGAGCTTTGTCTCTGAGTGAGAACTCAAATAACATAACTTTCAGCTGCTCAGATGTGACTCCTTGATGTTTAACAGTTCTGCAGAGTTGTTGGAATCTCTGCAGATGGTTGGCCGGATCTTCAGAAGGATGCCCACCAAACTGATTCTACTGCACCATATTAATTAGTGTAGGCTTAATCTCAAAGTTGTTTGCAGCAATAGTGGGCATCTGTGGACCTGTGGGTGTGCCTTCAGGATTAGGCACCCCATAAGATTTCAATGACTTCGCCATTGGTAATGTAGAAATCTTTGAATCAGTTTTCTCTTGATCCAATTCTGCCCTAAGATCCCGAAGTATTGCTTCTGTATCGGGATCTCTAGGAATTATATGAGTTTTCTTTTGATACCTGGACATAAAAGAGAAACAACAAGATAACCGTGAGAACGGCGTCAATTGGAACGGGAGGTTCCAATGAGGCAAAAAGAAGTACGCTAATTAATCGAATAAAAACTAGAAAACTAGCCGTCTCCCTGGCAACGACGCCAAAATTTGATAGGCTAAAGTCGTATCACCTATTCAAAGATAATTCCTACAGTCCTCTAACAATGGTAGTCAATGGAAGCAGGGTCGAATCCACAGGGAGACAGAGTTTCTATATTAATATTCAACCAACTAAGTACTTCAGATCAAATCAGAGAAGATTAACTGAACTAATAATTAAACTAAGGAAGACGAGAATTAAACTGAGGATTTAACTATGGAATAAAAGCCTAGGGTATTAGGTCGGTCCACCATGCTTATACCAATCAAATAAGGTCAACTACTATCAAAACCTAAGTCAAGAGTCGAGGGATTAGAGCATGTGCTGAGCTATGGTTAAGTCTCAACGCTCATAGTTCAACATACGCCGCATGTTCACTAACGTAATCAGAACTACTGATGTGTCCTAGGCCTCTAATCGTAAGACGGATCTGTGCAAACAACTATTAACCACAAGTAATCAATGAAATTAGCCACTAACATTAATCACTAATCAAGAACAAACCACAATCACTCTAATCAAGCCCTAGAAATCAAGGAATCTAAACAACAATCATGGTATAAACATGGCTTCCGTATCTAACACCCTAGAAAGAGAACTACTCAGACATGATCGAATTGACAATAGCATAGCTAATTGGAAACCCTAATAATTGCATCATGAACTAATTGAATAATCAATAATTAAACTAGAGCAATTAAGAAATAATAACAAAGCAATAAGAAAGAAGATTACCAATTTGACAGAAAGCAGTAACTTTAATTGAATTGAATCAAGGTTCGATCGCCTCTACAATGGAAACTAATGAAAACTAACTTTAAGAGTTCTCTAATTGTTCAAGATAATAAAAGATACATGTAAAAATAACCTAAAAAGTATTTATCGTCTTCTAGGAAAACAATAAGATAGAATGGGAAAAGACGCAAATCGCGTCCTCCGTGTCTTCCACCCGATCGGGCACAGGCTCGCCCGATGGGGCTTGGGAACAATCTTTCAGCAGCAGAAAATAGTGTTCGCCCGATGGGATCGGGCGACGAGCACCCGATCGGGGCCGCAACCCCAGCACCCGATCGGGCAAGGTTGCCCGATGCCATCGGGTGAAGCTTCACTCCATAGTCTTCAAAAATACAGCAAATGGCTAAGTAAAGGTCCGCCCGATCGGGCGGTGGTTGGCCGGCCCGATCGGGCGGAGCTTATCTCTGGCTTGCTTCATACTTGGCTTCAGACGCCAAGTCTTTTAACAATTCTTCTTCGCAAGGGGGTTTGAATACCATCTCGAGACCGCCTATATGCCTCATAACCTTCCGCTATAGTATGGTGATCAAGATGCCAAGTAAATAGGGAGTTTTTCCCCAAAACCTGCAAAACGATATGAAACAGACAAACCACAACTATATCGAAATAGTTAGCATAAATAACTCCTAAGAGCGTCAATACCGCACAATCTAGCTTGTGAACCAATGGAAAAACTTTATAAGAAATCAATATATCATTCAGCTACATTAAGTTCAATTCAGTATTAGACGAAGAGAACATGCCCTTGATGCATCAAATTTATATATAGTGTTTAGATCGATTTAGATTGCATTTAGAACTCCTTTGAGAGCATTTAGGTGCATAATGACATGAATTTACATAAGTTGTGCTCTACTACTCCCCGTTTGTATGTTTCGATGATATTCAGGTTATTTTGATGCAAATTGATTATAATTATATAAAATCAAGCCTATTAATCATTGAAGATGAAGGTAGCTTAAAGGATCACTATGCATCCGTTTGGGATAATTTTGAGTTGGAATGAAGCAAAGAGTTAATAAAAAAAGTGCAAAAACTGACACACGTTCACTATTTTCATCATAACTCTTGATAGAAAATTGATAATCAAGAAATTTCAATGGGGTTGGATTCTATACTTCAAGAGATTTTCAATGGTAGGTCACACGCCCCAATCGGACTTCTGGTTTAGGAGATACGACCTTCGCAAGTTGATCCAGTTTTGTCAGATTTTCACCCGATCGGGCGAGCTTTAGCCCGATCGGGCCCTCTATTCGAAGGCTGCGTTTTAGCCCTTTTTGGCCTAAATTGTAACCCTTCTCCTATCTAGTTTAGAGTTTAGTATAAATAGTTAGCTTCTTCTATTTTGTAAGATACTTTTATTTTCATTGTTCATTAACATTAGTTTTAGAACCTCTTCATAGATTAGACACTTTAGAGTAGGTTCAAAGGGGATCGAATCTTTGATTATTTTCAACAAAAGTTTTTGCTTTGCGTCAATTGGTATTATTCTTCACTCTTAATTCCTTCTTTTGTTTCTTAATTGTTTAGTTTAATTAATCAATTAATTCATGATGCAAAGATTATGGTTTTATATTAGTTTTGTCATTTTTGATTCAACCATGTTTGAGTAGTTTAATTTCTAGGGTTTTAGGGAGGAAAACCATGTTTATACCATGATTCGTATTTGAATTGCTATTAGTTCTAGGTTTTGATTAGTTCAATTGTAGTGTGATTCGTTCTTTATTTCATGGTTTATGTCAGTGTATAATTTCATGAACTATGTTTGGCAACTTGAGTATGACCCGATTGTAGGCATACTTTTAGAGGCTTAGAACACACTATTGATTCTGATTATGTGAGCGATCTTACTTCATATGTTGAATTGAGAGCGTTATAACCCGATCATAGGCTTAACATTGGCTCCGATTGTTCGACCCTAGACCTAGATTTTATTAGTTATTCGACCCTTTAGATTGGTATAAGCATGGTGTACCGAACTAATGCCCTACACCTTTAATCCATAGTTTAAATTCCACTTTTATATTGCTTTTATTAGTTTAATTAGTAGTTCAGCTAATTCTTGTCTGAAGCAGTTGTTTGGCTGAATATTGATTTAGAAACTCTGTCTCTCTGTGGATTCGACCATACTTCCCTTAACTATTGTTATTAGAGGACTTTAGGATTTACTTTTAATTAGGTGATACGACTTTAGCCTGTCAAAAATAAATCCTAAAGGCCTCTAACAACAATAGTTAAGGGAAGTAGGGTCGAATCCACATGGAGACAGAGTTTCTAATTGACAGGCTAAAGTTGTATCACCTAATCAAAAATAAATCCTAAAGTCCTCTAACAACAATGGTTAAGGGAAGTAGGGTCGAATCCACAGGGAGATAGACTTTCTAGGTCAATATTCAGCCAAACAGTTGCTTCAGACAAGATCAGAAAAGAATTAGCTATGGATTAAAGGTCTGGGGCATTAGTTCGGTCCACCATGCTTATACCAATCAAAAGGGTCGAATAACTAATAAAATCTAGGTCTAGGGTCGAACAAACGGAGCTAATGTTAAGCCTATGATCGGGTCATAACGCTCTCAATTCAACATATGAAGTAAGATCACTCACATAATCAGAATCAATAGTGTGTTCTAAGCATCTAAAAGCAAGCCTATAATCGGGTCATACTCAAGTTGCCAAACATAGTTCACGAAATTATACAATGACATAAACCATAAAATAAAAAACGAATCACACTACAATTGAACTAATCAAAACCTAGAACTAATAGCAATTCAAATATAGATCATGGTACAAACATGGTTTTCCTCCCTAAAACCCTAGAAAAATGACTACTCAGACATGATTGAATCAACAATAACAAAAATAATATAAAACCCTAATCTTTGCACCATGAATTAATTGAATAATTAAACTAAATAATTAAGAAATAAAAGAAGGAATTAAGAGTGAAAAATAATACCAATTGACGGAAAGCATAAACTTTTATTGAAAATAATCAAAGATTCGATCCCCTTTTATCTACTCTAAAGTGTTTAATCTATGAAGAGGTTCTACAACTAATGCTAATGAACAATGATAATAAAAGTGTCTTACAAAATAAAAGAAGCTAACTATTTATACTAAACTCTAAACTAGATAGGAGAAGGGTTACAATTTCGGCCCAAAAAGGGCTAATACGCAGCCTTTGAATAGAGGGGCCCGATCGGGCTAAAGCCCGCCCGATCAGGTGAAAATCTGACGAAACTGGATCAACTTGCGAAGGCCGTATCTCCTAAATCTTGAAGTCTAGAATCCAACCTAATTGGAATTTCTTGATTATCAATTTTCTATCAAGAGTTATGATGAAAATAGTGAACGTGTGTCAGTGTTGGCACTTTTTTACTAACTCTTTGCTTCATTCCAACTCAAAATTATCTCAAACGGATGCATAGTGATCCTTTTGCAAGCTACCTTCATCTTCAATGATTAATAGGCTTGATTTTATATAATTATAATCAATTGGCTTCAAAATAACCTGAAAATCATCGAAACACACAAACGGGGAGTAGTAGAGCACAACTTATGTAATTTCATGTCATTATGCACCTAAATGCTCTCAAAGGAGTTCTAAATGCAATCTAAATGCATCTAAAAACTATATATAAATGTGATACATCAAACTCTCCCAAGCTAAACCTTTGCTTGTCCTCAAGCAAATAAAACATGAACATGGAATAAATTGCCTCACCCCAAAGATAAAACATTCGAATCTCAAAACATTTTCAAGACTAAGAATCGTTCAAGCAGGAAAAATTCAAATTAAGCTATTAAAATCCATCCAACTACCAATTATCCAAGCAATTCATCAAATTCAAATATCCACAAGGCGTAGAAATCCTGAAAAGGCTCTCACAAAGGTGTTACTCCTCTCAATTTTGTGGCAGACAAAGAATATGCCCGAACATTCACCAACCCGACCATAAATGCCATTGCCACTCACACTCTCATGTGTTTAAGAAGGTTAAATGACGCTCATCCTAGCCAAGTCAATTTAATTAACAGACATACTCTTTAACTTTGACAAACTGACTTGAATTCAATCCAATAAACAATGTAAACATAAGCTTAAGAGGACTTTTTAGGGTAGAAATGGGGCTTAGGAAAGGGTAGGGAATACTTTTAGGAAACATGGTGGAAAAACCGAGAAAGGGGGAGCAAAAGTCACTCAAACAAGGCCTGAGATGGCCAAATAATCTCCCACCATAGAACCACAAAACATATCCCAACTCTTATGAATCGATAAAAACTCCCAACAAACCCAACTTTCAAGCAATATAACACATTTTCTTTATAAACAACGTGAATGAAGGAACTTTAAACTCTTCTCAAGTTCTATTTCTTTTTCTTTTATTTTTCGAACCAAGCATTCACGCAACTCAAACTTTGCTTTTTCTTAAACTTGAAACCACAACAAATACACTTTCATTCCCTAAATCACGTAAACCATAAACACCAATCTCAAACTCAACCCATACAAAAGCTCCCCCAAGGTAGGCTTGAGAATTATATATAAAATAAAGGCCATGGGCATGTAATAAGGTTTAGTAACGCAAAATAGATCATTAGGATCAGCAGGGCTAAGGAGGATACAAGTGTATCAAAAAATTCATTATGAGGCTCAAGAATCAGATAAAAGAACGCCTTTATCACAGCAAATGCTACAAGTCATCAAATATCACACAAGTACGAAGTCAAAGTCAAGATCAATCAACTAAAGAGGAACTAAAACACAAAAACAGACTGGATAATGATATGAATCCAATAGGCTAGAAAATGCCTTACTGTCTAACCAATTCAGGCATGCGGCACAATGTAGTGTATAATAATCAAAATTTGCTCAAAATCATAGCAATCAAAAATCAAATCATGGCCTCAAAATCTCAAATGCCCAGCCATTCAGAAAAATAAGTCAAATCATTTTCAATAAGAGCACAACAAGGGGCATAGGGAGGCAACTAAACCAGTCATGGGAACCATATTTTTTTGATTTTTTCAGTATTTTTCGAAAGCAATAAATCTGTCCTAGAAAGCAGTAAAAGAAATAGAGAATACAAACAGAAATCCTCCCCCAAGCTGAACTTGGCAGTGTCCTCAATGCCAGAAGATGAAGAAAAGGACGATGCTAAGAGAAAAAATAACGTTAGTGTTCTCTCACTCTCTCTCACTAAAAAAAAATTAAAAAAATAAAAATAAAAATAAAAATAAAATAAGGGGAAATTACGGGTTGCCTCCTCCACAACGCTGGTTTAAAAAGGTCCCGCACGACCATATTACCTCCATATCTCAGATTGGAGGGGCTTGGCAGTGACTGCCACCCTCATCAAACATTTTCCTTCTCCAAATATTCTTGCTCTTAATGGTGGGCATTGACGGACCAGTAGGACGCCGTCAGGATTAGGCACCCCATATGACTTCAATGATTTGGGCATAGCTGAACTTAAAGTGTCTGATTCATGGGTATTCAGCTGAACAAACTGCTTTTCTTTCTGAATTTTCTTTTGAAGTTGCCTGAGAGTCTTTGTAAGGTTGGGATCCTCTAGGATGGGGGTACCGTTTCTTTGAGACTTGGGCATACGAAAGAAACAAAAAAGCAGTAAAACGTACCTCAATTGGAACGATGAAGTTCCGATGAGGCACAGAGAAGTAAACCAAATAACCAAATAAAAACTTAGAAAACTAGCCGTCTCCCCGGAAACGGTGCCAAAATTTGTCAGGCTAAAGTCGTATCACCTAATCAAAAATAAATCCTAAAGTCCTTAAACAACAATAGTTAAGGGAAGTAGGGTCGAAACCACAGGGAGACAGAGTTTCTAAGTCAATATTCAGCCAAACAACTACTTCAGACAAGATCAGACAAGAAATAGCTGAACTACTAATTAAACTAATAAAAACAATATAAAAGTGGGATTTAATCTATGAATTAAAGGTTTAGGGCATTAGTTCCGGTCCACCATGCTTATACCAATCAAAAGGTCGAATAACTAATAAAATCTAGGTCTAGGGTCGAAGAATCGGAGCCAATGTTAAGCCTATGATCGGGTCATAACGCTCTCAATTCAACATATGAAGTAAGGTCGCTCACATAATCAGAATCAATAGTGTGTTCTAAGCCTCTAAAAGTAAGCCTATAATCGGGTCATACTCAAGTTGCCAAACATAGTTCATGAAATTGTACACTGACATAAACCATGAAATAAAGAACGAATCACACTACAATTGAACTAATCAAAACCTAGAACTAATAGAAATTCAAATATAGATCATGGTAGAAACATGGTTTTCCTCCCTAAAACCCTAGAAAAACGACTACTCAGACATGATTGAATCAACAATAACAAAACTAATATAAAACCCTAATATTTGCATCATGAATTAATTGAATAATTAAACTAAACAATTAATAAATAAAATAAGGAATTAAGAGTGAAGAATAATACCAATTGACGGAAAGCACAAACTTTTATTGAAGATAATCAAAGATTCGATCCCCTTTGAATCTACTCTAAAGTGTTTTCTAAAACTAATGCTAATGAACAATGAAAATAAAAGTGTCTTCAAAATAATACAAATTAGCTATTTATAATAAATCCTAAACTAATTATAAAAAGGAAAGTTCCGCGTGCCCTGCTCGATCGGGCTAAACGGTCCGACCAAATCGGGCGGAAATCTTGCGATTTTGCTTCAACTTGCAAAGGCCATATCTCTCAAACCAGAAGTCCGATTGGGGCGTGTGACCTATCATTGGAAAGCTCCTGAAGTCTAGAATCCAACCTAATTAGGATTTCTTGATTATCAATTTTATATAAAGAGTTATAATAAAAATAGTGAATGTGTGTCAGTTTTGACACTTCTTTTACTAACTCTTTGCTTCATTCCAACTAAAAATTGTCATAAACGGATGCATAATGATCCTTTTGCAATATACCTTCATCCTTAATGATTAATAGGTTTGATCTTATATAATCATAATCAATTTGCATCAAAATAACCTAAAAATCATCGAAACACATAAATGGGGAGTAGTAAAGCACAACTTATGTAAATTCATGCCATTATGCACCTAAATGCTCTAAAAGGAGTTCTAAATGCTATCTAAATGCACCTAAAAACTATATATTAATGTGATACATCAGCCCTCAGTTTCTTTGATTACGTGTTTTTCTGTGTGTCGATCATGGTTGTGTCTATTGATCCTATGATGACCCTTTATTGACGATTATTGGCAAGCAGTCTTCAATTGAGTATTTGCATACAGTTTTGGAAGATATGATGCATCATCACATTTACTCATTTGGGATTTGGGAAGCATTGTTGAGAGATCGTTTTCTCACTTTTATCGCTTCTTATATTTATGTTATTTTTATTAAGTTACTTTATGGATTAATTATTTTAAGTTCTTTAAGTTGGTTTTAAATTACTTTCGAGTTTTGCATTATATTTTAACAGTTATTATGGTTAAAGTATTTAATAAAGTTTTATTGAATGTTTTTCCGCTGCAAAACTCTGAGTAAGCCGATACGTTATCACACGAGCTATAATGCCTTGATAATTCTCTATTTCAGTTGGGAAAATATATGTTTTATAAAGAGTTAATTGTCGGAGTGTTACATTCAATCCCCACTATGGGCACTTTAAGAGTAAGATTTCACTTATTATCCACTCTCTCTCAAAGTACATGGCCCAATAGGACCCTAGCGGGGTTCGGGCCACTTCTTCTTAAAAAAAGTAATCAAATTGTTTTACGTATTTATTCTGCCGTAGGGGCGGAACTAGTATGGTGCATGGGAGGGCACGTGCCCACCCATTTTCAAAAATGAATAAATTAACTACTTAAAAAAAATCAAAAGCTGACTTAGACAGGCAACAGATAGAGAAAAAAAAAGAGAGGAATAAAGCTGTTTTAGTTTGGAAAGAGACATTGCATATTTAGAGCATCAACAATGGTTGCATATAAGGACTACCTGACGAATACAAAAATATTCCAAGCAAGTTGCTGGCCATTGAATAGTGTAGCAAAATTCAACTACCTAGCCAAATTTTTACAAAAATTTTCCAAGCAAGTTTCGGTCCATTATCTAATGTTATTATTACAAAGTATCTTGGAAGGCTAGAATTGATCCATTCACTCATTCCTCTTTTCTCATTGCATCCTACCAAAAACCAATTAGCACACCTAAAAAACCTCCCAAAAAAAAATAATCAAACATTAAAATACGTTTTTCAACTGCTTTCAATTACTCCCAACTAGGTAGTACTTGGTCTAGTGGAAAGGAGATTACCCTTCCAACCTCAAGGTTGGGGGTTCTATCCCCGTTACACTTTGAGGGTAGGGATTTCCCTTTATCTCCCCCATACTCTCAAGTGCCTGGCTCATTAGGACCTGAGCGGGGTCCGGGCCACTTCTTCTAACCAAAAAATAAAAAGTAACTACCCACTACAAAAATAAACTTCCAGTAAATACTAGGGAAGTAACTGGCGCTCGGCCATGATGCTCATTGCTTAAATACCGACCTTCATCTTCTTCAATGGCATTGTTTACTACTTTAACTATCATTTTTCACTCTTCCAAATATTCAGTTCCCTAAGATTCATCTCACTTCATGTTCCCAAGTTTGTTTCTATAGATTTTATGTTCAATGACTTTATTTTGTCATTATCCTCTCCAAATTACTCAAAAAAAAAGACAATCATAAATTTGTTTTCTTTTTTTCAGGGGGAATCATCTCTAGCACGTATTATTAATCAAACAAAAATCAGTAGCAATCACATCCTCCATCAAACTTGGACAACCCCCAACCCAAACTCGAGTAGCGTACTCGATCGGAGTTAGGTGAGCCATAGAATGAGCAGCTAAATTAGCTTCCCTAAACACATGAGCAAAAGTAACTATATTAAAAGAACTAACAAGCAAATTAATCTCCCTAACTATCATTCCAAAATAAGAGCCGACAACATTCTAGTTGTTTATTAAATCTATCACTTTTTTGCAATCACATTTAATCACCACCTTCCTTGCATATCATTGGCTCACCATGTGAAGCCCGAACACAATAGCCTTTGCTTCCGTCACATCGACCTCCCACGTACTTCGAAGTTGTTGGCACGCTGTACACAAAATAGTAGTATTACTATCCCTGACCACCACTCCAATACCCACGCAAGCATCACCAAAAATGGCACCATCAACATTGACTTTAATTGTATCATGCTTATGAACACACCATCTCGCTTCTTCCCTCCTTCGACAACCTGTACTACTTGGCATGTTTGGCGGCTGTTGCACCTCCTGCAATGCAAGCAAACCGACAACAACTGCAGCATTCAACTTTGCAGGATGTCTCACAACTCTTCCATGGAGGACCGAGTTCCTTTCATTCCAATTTGTCCATGCAAGCATTGCCGCTCTCTTCCTTTCCTTCAAAATCAGATCCTTCAACCACCTACCCACCCAACTTGCTGCCCCATCACTGTGCATTCCCCCCACTAAATTAGCGTAACTCACCTCACTGCCACACAGCTACTGCATAACTGCACTTGAGAATCGCATGGATACTCGTCTCTCTATCCCTCCCACAACTTTGACATAAAGGAGAAATACTCTTAATCCTTCGATGCAACCCAACAGATGTTGGAAGAGCACCACTACACAAACGCCATAAAAACACTCGTATTTTTGGTGGGATTTTAGGAGACCAAATATTCTTCCAAAGATCATCAGTTGAAGACGTACCCACACCACCTTCTGTAATATTTTTGTAAAAAGAGATGAAGTAATAGCTAGACTTAACCGTATAAACACCTCCTTTATCAGAACTCCACACAAAAACGTCATCCAACGGCATCAACGATCACGACAAATTCAAAATCTTCGTAGCCTCAAAAGGAAGAAAATTATCTTTAACCATATTTTCATCCCATCCCACCGCATCCACCTTCATTAGACACTAACCCACTCACAACGATTGTCATTACGTCTAGTCGGTAGGACACAAAAGCATGGGGGCCGATTAAGCCATGGGTCATTCTAGATATTAACAGATTTTCCATCTCCAATAACCCATTTCTAGCCTTTTTCTAAAACCCACTTGCTACTCCAAATACTACGCCAAATGTAACTCGGTTTATTCCCTATAACTGAATTTAAGAAGGTTGAATTCGAAAAATACCTGGCTTTTAAAATTCTGGATGATAGTAAATTTGGGTGATGTATTATTCGCCATGCTTGTTTTACAAGTAGTGCTGCATTAAAATCTACCATTTTCCGAAATCCCAGCCCCCTACATCCTTTGGAGTACTTATTTTAGCCCAAGCCACCCAACAAATTTTCCTCTCCTTCTCCTTACAGCCCCACCAAAATTGAGACATCATCCTCTGAATATCGTGACAAGAGCTCAACAGCAGCTTAAACAAACTCATTATATAGGTAGGAATCGCTTGGACAACAACCTTTAGAAGGATTTCTCTACCCGCGAACAATAAGAGTTGTTATTTCCACCCCTTCATTCTCTTCCACACTCGATCCTCCAGAAAAGCAAACGCCTTTGTTTTACCTTCCCACATGAGTACTCATTTCAAGATACTTCCTATAACCATCCACTATCTTAACACCCATCAACAATGCTAATTCATCTCTGGTAGGCTGTTGTATATTCGAGCTTAGGACAACCTCAATCTTCGAGAAATTTTCTCTTACCCCGAAGCTTGGCTATACAAATCAAGAATTCTCTTTACCGCTAAAGCATCCCATGCCTCTGGTCTACAGAAAATAATACTATCGTCCGCAAACAGAAGGTATGACACCTCTGGCGCGTCCTTACACACTCTCACCCCTGTAAAAGATTTCCAAGCAACTTCCATACGGATCAGATGGGAAAACACTTCAGCACAAAGGATGAATTAGTAGGGAGAAAGAGGATCCCCCTGACCTCTCTCCAACACGAACCCCTCAGAAGGTTCGCCATTTATCACCACAGAATGGGACACAGTTGTCACACATTTCATAGCCAGTGTTGTCCAGCCAGCATCGAACCCTAATGGTAGCAACACTTTCTGCAGATTAGGCCATTCTACCCGATCATACACCTTGCTTATATCGAGTTTAACAACCATAAAACCTTTTGTCCCTGCACAAATGTTGTTCATGTAATGGAAACTCTCGTATGCCACCAAAATATTATCGATAATTAATCTACCAGGTGTAAATGCACTTTGCTCTAGGGAAATAATATCAGACAAAAAGACTTTCATCCGATTAGTCAACATTTTTGAGATTATTTTATAAATAACATTACACAAACTAATAGGTCGAAAATCCCCCATAGATAGTGGATTTTTAACTTTCGGAATGAGTACAATGTCTGTATTATTAATATATTTCATCTCATGTTTCCCTTTGATTACATCCAAAACATAATTAGAAATATCAACACCAATAACTTGCCAATGTTTCTGGAAAAAATTTGCATTCATGCCGTTGGGTAATTAGCTTTGCTTGGACTCATTTGAAAAATTGCTGCTCTCACATCCTCAATATCACAAGATTTACGAAGGAGGTCATTCCTAGTACCAGACACCCTTGTTCCAACACCTTCTAGAGCTTGTTCAATTAGTTAAGGATTCGCCGATGTAAAAAGTTCTGTAAAAAGCTCTACTGCAGCCTCTGTGATCTTTTCATGGTCATCCATTCGAATCCCTTTTATGTTGTTACGCCTTCGACGTCCCGTCGCTTTCATATGAAAAAAATTTGTATTCTGGTCACCTACCTTCAAATTACCAACTCGAGAGCGTTGACGCCACATTGTCTCTTTCATTAATAGGAGTTTTATCATGCTCATTGCACACCACTTTCCTTTCTTGCACAAGTTTAGCTGAGGGTACACAATTGTCTAGTGCTGCCAGCTTCATACGAGCCTCACTAATCTGGTCACTCACCACTCCAAACTCAGCTTTACTCCAAGTTAGCAGAGCAGGCCCGCATCTCTTAATTTTCACCAAAACATCATCAACATTCTGTAAACCAACTGCATTAGTCCAAGCATTCTTAATAGTCTTCACGCACTCTGGAGATACCAGCCACATATCCTCAAAACGAAATTATTTTGTCTACCTCCTTTTACCTCCATTCCTCGGCAAAGAAGTGAGTTTAATCGGGACATGATCAGACTTATCGCTTGGTAAGTGAACAACCCTCACACAGGGCATAAGCGTGATCCCGTCATACGACGCCACCCCCTATCTAGTCTCTCAAAAATAGCATATTGCTCTACTTGTTTATTCCACCACGTAAAAGGTTCACCAACATACCCAAGATCTTGTTTGATAACTGCTCAACGCTCTTAAGACCTTCAAACTCTTAGGCCCTATTCTTTTGGCCTGCAAAGAACATAAATTAATTTCAGTTCAGTTCAGTTCAGTCCCATTAATTTTAGTTCAGTTCAGTTCAGTCCAATTAATTTCAATTCTGTTCTACTCCAACATATAATTAACACTTTTACTATCATATATTACTATTATTATTATCGTTATAATTATTATCATTATTAAGTATTATTATTATCTCTATAATAATAATTATTAATATTAGTTTTTTTTATCATTATTATATTAATTATTAGTATTATTATTACGATTATCATTCTTATTATTACTACTACTACTCAATTTATTTTTAATTTATTATCATTTATTATTATTATTTTTATCTTTATAAATATTAGCATTATTAAGTTATTATTATTATTGTTGTAACGTATCAAAAGAGAACACGTGGTCCAGTCAAAGACTGCCACGTGGCCCAAGAAATTGGTGACACGTGGCTTATTCTCCATATGACACTTGGCTGCATACAAAAGGATAGCTTGTGACTTCACCAAACTGAATAAAGAGGCCCAAATATTCCCCAAAAGGAAGGAATAATCAGCCCAAGTTCCAATAAAGAGGAAGAGAATGATTGGTTAAAAGGCTCAAGGCAATAACACTATGACAAGTGTCGCCCTCTCATTGCCCAACCAATCACATCCCTCTATTTTAGGGTGCTCCTTTTTATGCACAAACACTATAATTAGCTCTTCAAAATCAGGTAAAAGGGGGATCTCACCTACTCTTAAACTTACTCTGTTGAAATTCATACTCATATTTTATCTCTAAGAATACTGACTTAAGCATCGGAGAGGGAATCAAACCCAAACCTCCGGTTTGGTTTTCCCCTTTTGTTGCAGGTTCGGAAATGAAGCTACATCTCTGCACAAGCCTCCCAAATTCATCAACCCTACACCTGTCCATCATCCGGACAAACCTTGTTTACGAAAAGTAAATAGAAAACATTTGGCTCCGTCTGTGGGGAGGCGTGGAGATGACAGATTGCAACTCGTCCAACCGAGGACAAAGATTGAGCCCTTATGTACAACTGAACGACACAGTCGATGATGAACGTCCACCCAGAGGACGAGACGGACCTCGTCAGAACGATCCAGTCGGGGCAGTTTTAGAGCCCAATCCTGCTCTTTCGGTCACTGTGGCTCATTTGGAGAATGCTCTAAACGAGTTTCAAACCAAAATGGCCCAAGTCGTCCAGGAGCAGATTAAGAACAATATGCTTTTCTTCAGGGTAGGCGCTCAGCCTAATTCTAGTCCTACACCTAGAAGAGGAGCCTCCTAGGAGAATGTAACTGGATCAAGTGGGGTTCGACGACCACAGGAAGCCCGAAGGTTGTCAAAGGGAAGGCAGCCTGCCTGTAGTGAGCAACCTCGTCGTCTAGACTGGAATCTGGTAGTCACCAACCCGGTGAACAGACCAGTAGACGATCGTCGAATGGAAACTGACGCTCGTGAGTACTTACAAGCAAAAAGGGTAGCAGCCCAACAAAGGTTAGCAACTGGATCAACGCCTTACTTACAGGACCCCACCGTAAGAATCAGGAGTCACACTATGGAGCAAGGGAGGACCCCGTCCATCTATGAGCCTCATCAGGAGAGGACGGTGGTTCAGCCCAATGTCTGTAGAAGGACCTCTCAGCAGAATGTTTATAGGCGAGGGTCTCAGGAGGTCAGTTCGTCAAATCCAGTTCTCAGGGAATGCAGGAGAAATACAGTACCAGTTGATGCACGTTTCAGGGATCTCATAGACTGGCCGACGCCTTTCTCAGCTAGAATAATGCAAGCCCCTCCGTGCCCTAAGGTTAAGCTACCCACCATTGATCCATTCGATGGCACAACCGATCTAGATGATCATATTTCAGCATACAAGCATCAGATGTACGTCCAGGCAGTGAACCATGCTACATGGTGTAAGAACTTCCCAGCTACCCTGAAAGGGGTTGCTCAGAAGTGGTTTAACAATTTACTAGCAAATTCCATCAACAATTTTACTGAGTTGAGTTACTCATTTACTAGTCACTTTGTAGCCAATCGGCAGGAACAGAAAACCAGTATTCATTTGGGGAAGATTATCCAAGCCCCAAAAGAGTCTTTGAGAAGTTTTGTGAAGAGATTTAACCTTGAAGCCCTTCAGATCCATGACTTGAATGCTGGTGTAGCATTTGATGCATTCATTCGAGGACTTCGTCCAGGAAGCTTTAAGTTCGACCTAGTCAAGAAAAAAGTAAGTACCTTGGCTGAAGCTCTCAGAGAAGCCGAAGCCTTCATACATGTGACAGAGGTGTGTACCGAAGCTAAACACTCAGATTCTAAGAAGCCCGAGGAGCCTGTTCAAAAACCTATGAACAATCCTAAGAAGGCTGAGACTTGGGTAGTATCTTCTGGTACAACCCCGTCAAGAAGAGAGAAAAGAAAGGAAAGGGCTGTGTCCGCTGAGCCTATTGAGTTTAATAAAGATCAGTACTCTATCCTTATGGAAATCAAGGATCAGCATGAACTTAAAGCCCCAACAGAGATGAAGACGCCTTACAAAAATCGAGACAGGAGCAAGTATTGTCACTTCCACAAGGATTGTGGGCATGAAACCAATGAGTGTAAACATTTGAAGAGAGCATTGGAGCATCTTGCCAAGCAGGGAAAGATAAACCAGTATTTTTCTCGGGAAGGTCGTTTTCAGAAGAAAGATTTTCGGCAAAGTAAGAAGAAAGAAAGTGCCAGCACTGATGAAGATGTAGTTTTGGTTATATCCGGCAAATTTGCAGCCGATAATAATTATGTTAGAGAGCTCGGCCAGGTGTTGCTAACAGGAAAGACTAAGGTGGACCCGTTCCCCTTGGTGACAGTGAGTGAGGGTGATCGTGGCAAAACCAGAACTCCTCATGATGACCCCCTCGTCGTTGAGATGAAGATAGCAAACTTGAAACTACGAAGGATCCTTATAAACACTGGCAGCTCAACTGACATTATTAGCGCTGATTGCTTGTCACGACTCAAATTTGATGAAAAAGACCTCCTTCCAGTCCATCATCCAATCATAGGATTTGGGGGAGGAATCATTCATCCAGTAGGGACAATGTCGTTGCCCGTCAGAGTTGGAGAAAAGGATCAAAGTAGAACCATGTTCATAAAGTTCTTGGTTGTCAGAGATCTGACAGCATATAATGTAATTCTGGGACATCCCACTCTCAACAATATTAAGGCGGTCATTGTCACTCATCTGATGTTGATGAAGTTTGAGTGTGACGACGGCCAGGTTAGTACAATCTATGGAGACCAACGGGCCGCCAGAGAGTGCTACCTTACTACCTTAAAGCCCTCGTCATGGAAATTGAATGAAGCTGAGCCCATGGATGTAGACGAGCCCAAAGGGGCTGGGGCAGAGAAGGTGGGAACGTCCAGGATGAAAGAAGAGAAATTTCAGACGCACGCTGCTTCCGTAAGGAAGCCGTCAGGAGAAAAAGATGAACTGTATGTTACTTCCGAAAGGAAGACGACAAGAGATCTGCCTAGTAAGAAAAGGAAGTTCACTCAGGTCAAAGAAGAACCAAAGTCTTCAGCCGAGGTTATGACGATCACAAGTCTAACCCTCGATCGTCCTAAGCCTGCTGAAGCTCCATTAAACATCTGTTTAGATGACTCTCGTCCAGAAAGGACTTTGCAAATAGGAACGGCTTTAAAGCGTGAGCTACAGGAAGCCATTATTTTACTGTTGAAGGAGTATCAGGATGTCTTTGCCTATGGGGCAGATGAAATGCCAGGGATTGACCCAGAAGTGGCTGTACACCGGCTTAATGTTGATCCAGCTAGAATACCTATCAGACAAAAGAAGAGACATTTGGGACCCGTCAGGAATCAAGTTGTAGACGACAGGTTTTGTCAAGGAAACCCACTATCCAGATTGGGTTGCAAACGTGGTAATGGTTCCCAAGCCGAATGGAACTTGGAGGATGTGTGTTGATTACACAGACTTAAACCAAGCTTGCGCCAAGGATAGTTTTCCTTTGCCTAAGCTGGATCGTATGGTAGACTCTACTGCCGGGCATGCGTTGCTGAGCTTCATGGATGCTTATTCAGGGTTTCATCAGATCCCTATGCTGCCTGAGGATCAGGATAAGACCTCATTTATAACTGAAAAAGGGTTTGTATGGCTGGCTTATGATGCCCTTTGGTTTGAGAAATGCCCCAGAAACTTTTCAGAGGCTTATCAACCAGATCTTTTCACCTCAGCTCGGACGAAATCTGGAAGCATACATTGACGATATGATCGTCAAGAGCCACGAGGACAAGGATCATGTCACTGATCTACGTGAAACTTTTGAAACCTTGCGCAAATATAAGTTAAGACTTAACCCAAAGAAGTGTGTTTTTGGGGTTTCGGCTGGCAAGTTCCTGGGTTTTCTGGTAGATCAGCGAGGGATAGAGGCAAATCCTGAAAAGATTCAAGCTATACTCGATATGAAACCTCCAACAAAGATCAAAGAAGTACAGCGGCTTACTGGCTGTTTAGCGGCTGTGGGACGATTTTTGTCCAAGTCGGGTGACAAGTGTCATCATTTTTTTGCAACCATAAAGAAGAAGGAAAATTTTCAATGGACACCTGAAGCGGACGAGGCTTTACATGAAATCAAGAAGCATCTACAGCAGCTCCCTCGTCTGATAAGTCCCGTGGGGGGAGAAAAATTGTACGTCTATTTGGTTGTTTCTCCTGAAGCAGTCAGTGCAGTGCTGTTAGTCAAGAGGGATGCTATACAAACCCCTATATACTTTGTGAGTCAACTACTCAAGGATGCCGAGAGCAGATATGAGAAGTTTGGTCTGGCCTTAGTAGTGGCTAGCCGGAAGCTAAGACCCTATTTCCTGGCTCATAGTATAGTTGTTTATACTTACCAGCCGCTAAAGCAAGTTTTACAGAAGCTGGAGGCGGCTCGGAGGATGCTCAAATGGGCGAATGAACTAAAGATGTTCGACATTACCTTTGAGCCAAGGAAAGCGATTAAGGGGCAGGCTTTGGCAGATTTTATAGCCGAACTAACCCGTCCAATACTTGATCCAGTGAAGGACCCCTCTGAGGGCAGCCAAAGTTGGAAGCTGATAGTGGATGGCTCATCTACTGCCCAGGGTAGTGGGGCAGGCCTGTTATGTCAGTCACCCGAAGGTGATAAGTATGAATATGCCTTGCGGTTTAAATTCCCAGCCTCCAATAATGAAGCCGAATATGAAGCCTTGTTGGCTGGAATTCGGATATGCCGAGTAGCTGGAGCAAGGGAATTGGAAGCAAAGTCAGACTCCCTTCTAGTAGTCAGCCAGGTCAACGGGGACTATGAATTCAAGGAAGCCTCCATGGCCAAGTATGTTCAGCTTGTGAAGGAGGAGATCAAGCAGCTAGACCGGTTCACCTTGGTACAAGTACCTAGGCTTGAGAATCATCAAGATGATGCTCTATCAAAACTAGCTAGTTCAGCTTTAGGTGACGCTCCAAGAACTGTATTCTGGGAAGTACAAGAGAAGAAGAGCATTGACCAGGAGGAAGTGATGTTTTTAAGTAGAGAAAACAATTGGATGGATCCCATACTTCACTACAAGAAGACCGGCCAGTTACCAGAAGATCCGACAGAGACAAAATATGTTAAAGCTCGTGATAAGTGGTTCGTGATTTGGGATGAGACGTTGTATAAGACATCATATGATCGTCCTGTGATGAAGTGTATTACCCGGGAAGATGGTTTGGAGGTACTGAAGGAGTTGCATGAGGGCTCTTGTTCCTCACACATAGGTGGCCAGGCACTGGCTAAGAAGGTGCTCAGGACTGGTTATTTCTGGCCGACATTGAATGCGGACGCCATGGACTATGCGAAAAAATGTGACAGCTGCCAGAAGCATGGTCATCTCTTTAAGAGGCCGTCCAACTTCTTGACCCCTGTCCTGCCCCCCTTGCCATTTGCTAAATGGGGAATGGACATTCTAGGTCCTTTCCCTATGGTGGACGGCCAGAAAAAATTCGTGATTGTGGCTGTGGATTACTTCTCGAAGTGGGTTGAAGCTGAAGCAGTTAGGGGCATAAAGACGAATGACGTAAAAAGGTTCATCTGGAAAAACATTATAACAAGATTTGGGATGGCCCAGTCGATAGTGTTTGATTATGGACCCCAGTTTGAGACCCCTAAGATGAAGGATTGGCTCACAGAGAGGGATATTCAATCCCACTTTGCTTCTGTTGCTCATCCACAGGCGAATGGCCAGGTAGAGGCTTTCAACAAGATTATATCAAAAGGCATCAAGAAGAAGTTAGAGAATACCAAGGGTTTCTGGGTGGAAGAGCTTCAGGTGGTTCTCTGGTCCATCAGAACGACGGCCAAGAATTCAACAGGGGAAACCCCCTTCATGCTGGTTTATGGAACAGAGGCTGTCCTCCCTATCGAAATTGAAGAACCTACCCTCCGTGTGATGTTGTATTCAGAAGAGACCAACTGGGCAGCTATGCGTCTGGCACTAGACCAGTTGCCAGAGGTCCGAGGTAATGCTCTTTTAAGGATGGAGTTGTACAAGTTACGGATGGCTAGGGAGTTCAACAAACGGGTAACCAGACGACCTCTCAAAAAAGGGGACATGGTACTCCGAAAGATGGAGGCTGTAGGACGAGCAAAGGAGCTTGGCAAACTAACCCCGAATTGGGAAGGACCTTATCTGGTGGTCGAAGAAGTTTGTAGCGGTACGTTTAAGCTACAAGATTTGGATGGACGCCCAATACCACGAACCTGGAACTCTGATAATCTTAAGAAGTACTATGTTTAATCAAGTACGAACTTTTTTTTTCAAGTTGTAAATGAAGTGCCAAGGCACAGAAAAATCATTTAGAAATGTATTACATGTACCTTAGCCTAGGCTAAGCAAACTTCATATCAATACATGTTCTAAATTCTGGTCTATGGTTCAAGTTGCTAGATTATATATGGTATAATTGTTGGCCTATAACTTGTTCTTCCAAACGCTCAGCAAGGGGCATTTTATTATCCAAAGCCATCTTGGGGCATTTTACCATTAATGGACGGAAGATGGTTATTAGATAATAAACCATAGGGGACCAATATGTGAGACAGACATTGCTTCCTAAAGAAAAACGTCTGCATAAACCATCACAATTTGTCTAAGACATATAAGATGAATAAAGAGTCCTTGATTAAAGTTTTCCACTTTAACAAGAAGCATCTAATTATCGTCTAAATCCAAGTTCACAGAAAACTTCGAAGTGGGAGAACATTGCTTTCCAAACGAAGCCAGCCAAAGAGACGTATTTCCTTAGTAAAGGAAATCCCCGTCATAACATCCAAAATTAATCAAAGGTGTTATTCCCTAAAGGAAACCGGCCAAAATGAGACGCCTTAGTAAAGTAGGTCTCATTATTCAGAAAAGGCGTGGACTAGACACTCACCTTTATACGATGCCTTTGTCTAAGCATAGACAAACATCCATCCTTAGAAGGGGGGCATACAGACCAGTCCAGCAAGGAAAGAATACTTCTTAGACGCCTTTCTTTAAGACCTTACATTGGTATTTAACCAATGATTAGTTCAAAAGAAAACGTCCAAAGAATAATCCTTAGACGCCTTCCTTTGAACAACACATTGGTACTTAAATAATATTTGGTTCAAAAAGGACAACGTCCAAAGAATAATCCTTAGACGCCTTCCTTTAAAACCTTAAATTGGTACTTAACCAACATTTGGTTCAAAAAGGAAAGCGTCTAAAGAATCATCCTTAGACGCCTTCCTTTGAACGTCACATTGGTACTTAACTAATATTTGGTTCAAAAAGGAAAACGTCCAAAGAATAATCCTTAGACGCCTTCCTTTAAAACCTTAAATTGGTACTTAACCAATATTTGGTTCAAAAAGGAAAACGTCCAAAGAATCATCCTTAGACGTCTTCCTTTGAACGTCACATTGGTACTTAACCAATATTTGGTTCAATAAGGAAAACGTCCAAAGAATAACCGTTAGACGCTTTCCTTTAAAACCTTAAATTGGTACTTAACTAATATTTGGTTCAAAAAGAAAGATGTCCAAAGTATAATTCTTGGACGTCTTCCTCATCATGTTGACAAGATTGCTGATTCAATAACTTGGTCATCCTCTAATAAAGAAGTAAGAAGTTAAAGTAGGGACAAGAAGAAAAGAGAGTTGTAAACTTTCATTATATATTAATATTACTTCTGGATGAGCTTGGACTGCTGAAGTACAAAGCAGACTTACAGGTTTATCATTCAAGTCTCGAACAAAAAGAAACTACTTCTGGACGAGCTTGGACTGCTGAAGTACAAAGCAGGCTTACAGGTTTATCATTCAAGTCTAGAACTAACAAGCTACTTCTGGACGAGCTTGGGCTGCTAAAGTACAAAATAAGTTTACAAGATCGTCATCCCAGTCTAGAACTTAGTATGGCCGATCTACAAAAATACTTGGACAAAATAAAAAAAAAATGATGACAGCAAGAGGAGCGTCCTGATCTGGTTGTGGGCCAAGACTCTGATGACAGTTGCGTACTTCTTCAACTTGTCAAGCTGAGCCTGAATATCTTTCCTGCCCTCTTCACTGTCGTACTTCTTAGAGTACCTTGTGAAATCCTTCTTCTTAGACTTGCACTGGTTACTCGTCAGGAGTAGGTTCCACGTTCTTCTCTGTGCCCGCAGGCACTTCCAAGTTTTCATCGGCTGTGGCACCAGGTTTTATGCATTCCTCCTCGTCAGAATCTATAAATTCTGGGGTTTTCTCCTTACGCAGCCGGGCCTTAGAGCATTCCTCTTGGAACATAAGCCTTCTCTCAAACCGGGGCACCTCTTCTGGGTCAGCCAGCATATCAAAGGCTTTGAGGGCCCATTCCTTAGCCTGGTTTTGGGCATCGAAATAGCTTTTGACGGCCTCCTCAAAGTCACGTTCCCTCAAGAGCTTCGACGACCACCTCAGCCATAAGCCCCACAATGGCCTGATGGAACAAGGTCGCAGTAATGAGGGCCACTCTCTTTTCCTCCTCGATGGGCTGGGTTGCTGTGTCAATCTGACCCCTCAGCCGATCCACCTCGGCCTGCAGGCTACCCAAGCTCTTCACTAGGCGCTTATTCAGATTGTCCATATCAGCCGCCTGTTTCTCCATGGCCCTCACACTCTGAGCATGCTCCAAGTTCAGAGTCGCCATCTGCAATATGGCCTTGTCCCCGGCATCAGTGGCCTTACGGACAAGCAGCCTATTCTCTTTGTGGAGATCCCTGATGAAGTCCTCGGCCATCAGAGAACGGGCAAAATCCTAAAAAGTAAAGACAAGTTAGACGATGGAAGAAAAAACAAGATATGTTTAAGTATATAATGAAGATAGTAGATGACACTTACTTCAGCAGTCAGCTGGGTTATATAACCCACATGGCCGGCAGTAGCTCCTCTTAAGCCCTTGACATAAGCCTCGGGAAAGGCGTCAAAAACTTCCTGCTTTACTTGTTCCCTTTCCATTTTTGAGTACGTGGAAAAGGAGGGAAAAGGCTCGTCAGGATAATCCTCGTCCTCAGGGCCCTCGGCCATTGACCCTTTTCCCTTATCTGTAACAAATGGAGGATTAGACATAAGAACAGGAAGAACAATTTTTCGTCTGTTGGACGGGCTATGTGACCGTCCATCAATTCTCAGTGTTTTGACCACGTTTGGATAATAGGACTCATCAGAAGACAGAGACCTACCACGGTAGGCCGCATGCATTTGACTTTCTAGCCGAGCTACAGCTCCACTATAGGCCGAGACTTGGGGGGTTGCCGCGTCCGGATCCCCCACTTCAACAACGTCAAGTTTATCAGCCGCGTCCAGCTGAGTCGAAAAATCAGCTAGGGGGAGAATTTCCCCCTCTTTTGGAACAGAAGGGGTGGAGGAGACTTCCACCACCTTAACCTTACCTCCGTCTGAAGGACGAGGTACTCTGGCAGCCAGCTGGCTAACAGGTGCAGCTTTCAAAGCCTGCGACATGCTCGATGTTGTAGTCTTTTTCTTAAATGTGCTCTTGCTCTTTTTTGCCGGGGACTTCTCTTCGGCAGGAGTGGGTGCAGCTCTTTTCCTAGCCACGGGCACTGTACTGACAGGCTTGAACGAGGCTTTGTCTGCAGCCTTGGCAGTGGGAGCCTTTGTCTGAAGAAAAAAACTTTGGTTAGTTCACATTGCTTGCAGAAGGAAAGCGTCTGAAATATTGAGATTTGAATGAGTTACCCATTTAGTTCCAACAAAAGACCCAGTGATTCATAAAGGAAGACGTCCTAGGCTTGGAAGCCTGGACACCCACCTGCTTTTGAACAACTTGGGCACAGAGAGATCCAAATTGATCCATTAAGGAAAACGTCCAAGGTTTGCATGCCTGGACGCTTTCCGATTCTGAACTATTTGTTTATAATCCAAGGTTTGCATGCCTTGACGCTTTCCTATTCTGAACAATTTGTTTATAAAGACAAACTGATCCATAAAGGAAAACGTCCAAGGTTTGTGTGCCTTGACGCTTTCCTATTCTGAACACTTTGTTTATAAAGACAAACTGATCCATTAAGGAAAACATCCAAGGTTTTCATGCCTGGACGCTTTCCTATTCTGAGCAATTTGTTTATAAAGACAAACTGATCCATAAAGGAAAACGTCCAAGGTTTGGGAGTCTGGACGCTTTCCTGTCTTGGATAGTTTGGACTTGGTTTGAAGTTATTGTCGAAGGACGTCCAAGGTAAAATTCTTGGACGCCTTTCTTCTTTGAAAGATGGAAACCTTAAGCAAAATTAGTTGCTCTTAAAAGAAGGACGTCCAAGATCCAGTATCTGGACGTTTTCCTTTTACAAGCAACCTTTGGTTGAAAACTTGAAAAGAAATGAGAGAATGTCGTCTTACCAGAGTATTGCCCCGTTTCTCGGCAGGCTTCTTGGCCGCCTCCATACGCAACTTTTGGGCAAAGCGAGCGGAGTCCATTTTGCCTCTTTGGGAGCGAGATAGAAGTGATCTAGCTTCCTCTGACAGATAAAGACAAAAATAAGTGAGACAAAGACATGATGTTGGGGCAGAGGAAAATTATAAGAATTGGATTACCTTTATCCTCGCCTAACCAAAGACCAGCGGCCACTAAAAACTTGCTACTATAAAATCTGTTCTTGAAGGGTATCCAGCCGACAGGGCCTTTGATGGTTGGACAATCCTCCTTTTTGTATTCTACCACTCTGAAGTTGTCAACCACCAGGTCGTCATGTTTATTCTACAGGCCCAGAAAGGGAGCTCCACGTCCAGTATGGGTAACCGCACGACTACGGTACCGATAACGTTTGGCTGTTTCTTCGTCGGGAGCCCGAGATAAAGGAAGTGGGACTTCCAACTATGCATCTTTGACAGCTTACCCCAAGTCGTCATAAAACCAGTCCGATTACTTATACTAAACCAAGACCCATCAACCGAATTCGGCATCTTGGATAAATAGTGCATTTGAGTGAAAGCGGCCAAAGAAAGGGGATAACCTTTAAGCTCAAAGGTAGCTATAAAGGTCCGGACGTTGTGCCAAGCATTTGGAGCCAGCTGACTTTGGCCGAGGTTATAGTGACGCAATATCTTCTCTATGAAAGGGTGAAGGGGAAACCTAAGACCATAATCTAAGGCCAGTTTATAAACAGGAAATTGGCCGCGTCTGGCGTCAAGAACAGTTTGTCCTTTAGAAGGAATGACAAACTCATAGTCTGTTATGGGGATGGCTGCCCATAGATGGTAGGGATCAGTTCCAAGCTTCCTTAACCAAGCCCTATCTATCTTTATTGCCCTAGGGTCAGCTAAGTCTCCTAAGGATCTCCGTATTTTGGAAGGAGTGGGTGAAGCACTACTCTCGTCCTCACTATCCCCCTCGCCTTCCTCCTCTGCTTCCTCTGCGTCTTCTTCTTGGGTCTCGTCTTCAGCCTCCATCTCATCATCATATTCATTCATGACCTCCTCGTCATCTCCTACAAACTCTTCGTCATCAACATAATCATATAGGGGAATGTTCTCTCTTTGAACTCCTGACGGCCCTGCCGTGGATAGTCCTGGGTCGGGGTAGGGTCGAGGTTGTTCGTCTAGATGGTCATCGTCTCCATGAGGAGACCGTCTTGGACTCTCAGTAGTACCCCTTTCTGGGCCTCGTCCAGTTGATTCCTCCATTTCATAGCTAGAAGTTGGGAGGATTAGCTGGCGTCTTAAATGAGCAGTTTGCTTGACGCGCGCCAGAATACCCTGCACAGGTAGATACTGGGACGTCGGACAAGGTTGATGGGTATAAAAATACACAAAGGGACCGCCTAAAAAAGGTCTGACTCTAGAAGAACTCGAGGATGTTTGGAGTTTATTTCTAGGGCTTAGACACTCTCTCGGACGGCCAAGGATGTTGGACGAGGATGAGGATTCCATTTATTTAAAAATAATAAATGAATAAATAAAAGAATGGAAGGAGGAAAGATACCTGACGAGCACTGACAGGTAGGCTGAAGACAAATAAGCGTTGAACAGAGCGACTCTTCATACGATCTGTACTTTCTGTAAAGGTCTCTCAAAAAACTTCTCTCTAGAATCTCTCTCTAAAATCTCTCTCTAGAAATCTCTCAAACTTTGAAAAATGAAAATGAGGAAATGAGGAGGAGGAGGAGTATTTATAGAGGGGTAAAAAACCTCTCTCCTCCTACAGTAAAGTGACGCGTGTCACACTGTGAGAGGGGCATGTCAACATCCAGCATCATCTGATTGGTCCTTTTCTTCAGGTTATTTGAACTTACTTCAGTAAAACTGGAATTATTACTACTGATAAAAGGAAATGTACTAGTATTGGATTCAGATAAATTCCCTTTTAGGGGCAAATGTTGTAACGTATCAAAAGAGGACACGTGGTCCAGTCAAAGACTGCCACGTGGCCCAATAAATTGGTGATACGTGGCTTATTCTCCATATGACACTTGGCTGCATACAAAAGGATAGCTTGTGACCTCACCAAAGTGAATAAAGAGGCCCAAATATTCCCCAAAAGGAAGGAATAATCAGCTCAAGTTCCAATAAAGAGGAAGAGAATGATTGGTTAAAAGGCTCAAGGCATTAACACTATGACAAGTGTCGCCCTCTCATTGCCCAACCAATCACATCCCTCTATTTTAGGGTGCTCCTTTTTATGCACAAACACTATAATTAGCTCTTCAAAATCAGGTAAAGGGGGATTTCACCTACTCTTAAACTTACTCTGTTGAAATTCATACTCAGATTTTATCTCTAAGAATACTGACTTAAGCATCGGAGAGGGAATCAAACCCAAACCTCCGGTTTGGTTTTCCCCTTTTTTGAAGGTTAGGAAACGAAGCTACATCTCTGCACAAGCCTCCTAAATTCATCAACCCTACACATGTCCATCATCCGGACAAACATTGTTTACGAAAAGTAAATAGAAAACAATTATTATTATTATTATTATTATAACAATAATAATATTATTTATTGTTTATTATTATTATTATTATTATTATATTAATTATTAATATCATTTTAGATATTATCATTATTAAGTTTTATTATTATTATTATTATTGTAACAATAATAATAATATTTATTTATTATTATTGTTATTATCATTATTAATACTATTTTATTTATACTAATTATTAATAGTATTATTAATATTATTTTTATAATTATTATTAGTAGTATTATTATAATATAAATTAAAAATATTATTTGTATTAAGTATTTTTAATATTACTATAATAATAATAATTATTATTATTATTTTTAAGTATTATAATAATAATAATAATTATTATTATTTTCATTAAGTATTATAATTATAATTATTATTATGATCATTAAGTATTAATTATTATTATTATTATTATTATTATTATTATTATTATTATTTCTATATTATATTATCATATATCATATATATAATTCAATTTACCAAAAATAAGCTCAATTCAGTTCAGTTCAGCTCCATTAATTTTAGTTCAGTTCAGTTCTTTACAGGTTAAAAGAACAGGGCCTTACTGTTAGAGGAGATTTGCCATTATTAATTTACAGGAAATTTTAATTTTCTTATTTCATGAGCAATAACCAAAATGATAATATTGGATGTAGAATGCTTATTCTACACCGGAGTATAGGATAAAAGTTATAATCGTGCAGTAGCACGGGCATGGACTAGTTGTTATTTTCCATAAAGTATGGGACCACTCTCATTATCATACTACTGAACAACATAACATGATCAATAATAATGCTCTGAAAGTTAACTCGTAAGAAAGACTTGACTTCACAAAACATACAACATGATAATTTATTTAATAAATTGAATAGTCTATGGATCGAGTTGTCCAACCAAAACCAACCTTCAATAAAAAAGACGAATAATGGGCGCGACTCCGTAATCCCTTGTCCAACGATATCGAGGAACCGTTAAAAATAAAATAGGGCAAGGTGATCAATCGGCCGCCCCAAGAAAAGCCATGAGCTACCACCATGTACTCCAGCTCATACTAGTCCAAAACTTCAGACGTGCACAAGTGTAAAGCTAATGTTATTCTCTTTCGCTTTAAGCATTAATTATTTTTTTTGTTATTCGATGTTGGACTCTAAACAGAAAACCAACACATAACATGGACACAACAAATATTCCACTTTTATCTTAGGATTAAATAACGTGATCAAACAATTCCAAATGACCAAGAATTAATCCTTCAATTTATTTGTTGACTTAAATCAACAATATAATGTCCAAAGACAATATATATACATACCCTACAAAGCCCTCCGGCTTTGCAAGGTAGTAAAATAACTATAACCAATAATAATCCAACTTACTCACAAAGTCCTCGGCCCTTGACAAGTAATAAATAACCATAACCAATAATAATCCAACTTACTCACAAAGTCATCGGCCTTTGACAAGTAATAAATAATAATAAAGGAAAACGATACCAAATCCAACAAACATATTTATAAACCAAGATTCGCCATAATTCGCATGAGGGGTTAAAACATGCTTGAATCAAACATCCATTCAATCATGTAATAAAACATAAAGGCAATTAACATGCTCAACAATACGTAGTTCCAATTCAATAGTCACGTATGAACCATAAAAGGGTTTCCTATACATGATACTAAAAATAATCCTAATCCTTATGACATGATACTAGTCTAACACATATATAAGGACATGTACGTACCTTGTGTAGACAAAGTGAGAGGCCACTTTAAAACTCTAGAAGTCGCCTAAAGTAATTCCTCCACCTACCAAAATAATAACATAACAATGAATTAATATCCTAATTAACACAGCAATATATTTTATTTTAAAACGCTTTAATACTCGTTTTAAAATACTGTAAAAATATTAAAGTTTCAACCTTTAGCAACCTAAAAACCTTAAAAATCCTTACTATTATACTTAAAACCCACTTTAAATATAAATTAGTAAATCTGAAATTATAACTCGCATTCATAAATAATAAAAATCAGATTTTTAATTACTTAAACAATAAAGTTTCCACCTTTATTTATAAAACATATTAAAACTCATAAAATCACAACTTTATAATTTAAACTTTAGTTAAACATTAAAAAGAGGATAAGGGTTAACAAATAACCAAAACAAAAACACGAAAACTGGAAGAACGAAGAGAAGGGACGCATCAGGAGGCGTGTGGCTGGGCAGTCGGCGCGTGGGAACACGTGTGGCTGCTGGCTACTGTGCGTGAGCAGCGAAGGGAAAGGTGAAGGAGAGTGCTGCGTGGCTGCATGCACGCAAGACGAGAAAGAGTGGGTGGTGTGTGGCGTTGGGCTCGTTGGAAAACACCACGAAAGAGGGGAGTGAGTGTGGGTGTAGGACGCGGAAGGGGACGAGTGCGAGAGGGGACGAGTGCGAGAGGGAGAAGGGCGCCGGTAGAGGAAAAAGAGTGAAATAAAGTGTGCAAAATTGGTGTTTAGGGAGGTATTTATACGTTTGCTTAGAAACCTAAGGTAAATAGGTTTAGGCTTTGGGCTTAAGTTGATCTTGAACTTAAGTAAACGGTTTGGGCTCCCAACCTAATATTAAAATCATTTAAATACAACCCAAAATATTTAATAAAATATTCAATACTTAAAATCCAACCCATTAAATATTAATGATTATTTAAAACGTTTAAATAATCATTTGACTGTCAAAATAATCAACTCTTGAGTAATTAAATGAAATAAATATGAAAATAATTAAATATACTTAAAGTGTATTTATAAAATTTAAAAAATTATGACATTGAACCCCCAACTTCAAGGTTGGAAACTCACTCCTTCCTTACCAAGCCTTGCTTGGTAAGCAATTTGATTACTTGAGCTTTAGCTTATAAGTATACCCCTTGCATTATCAATACACCATTTTCGAACAGGAAATTGCATGGGGGGTTAGCGAATTAATTAAAGGCTTAACGCCGCCCTCGACGCTTGACAATGGTTGAATCTCAAGTCTTTACACTCCAAACTTTTGGCCTAAATCAATTAGACATCACTCCCTCTGTCTCATTTTATTTGCTACGTATTGACTTTGAGTGCCTTTGAGTTTATATACGTAATGAAAAATATGCTCATGTCGGATGTCCGTCTAAATGTATAATTTTCAAATATATAATTTTTGTAATTTTTTTGTTACACCTGATCTAAGATTTTACTTTTTAAAGTTTTTGATATTGTGAAAATGAAAATATAGCAGATAAGTTGTGACGGAGGGAGTATCTGGCAAGTACTTCCCCGGCCTTGCAAGTTGTAACAACTTGTCGATTCCAAATTCCTTTCTTGTGTATCAAGCACAACTAATATTTCACAGTTTTTGCATACATTAAAATCGATTCCGAATATAATAATCAGAGATTGACAAGCACATCATGACATTGATACACAAGCTAAGTTTTTACAGAAATTGGTTAGCACTACAGACTGGCAAATATATGGATTCAGCAACTAAATGCATCACAAAATTAATGAATTTTTCGACAGTAAATTAAAATAGTTGTGGAAAATAAACCTGAAAAAATCGCTAGCAAGTAATAAATAAACAATGAACTTACCCTAGCTCTATCTCGCTTTCTCCAATCCTCAAGTCTCTCTAATGTTTGTAAGATCACAATCTCAAAGCTTCAGGAGTTTCAGAGTAGTTCGACACAAAAAGTTTGAATTTTTGAAATATCCGAATTACAATGGTTGTCGAAATGTTTATTTTGTCCGGAAAAGTCTCCTCGTTTTACAGTGTATGCCAAAATTAAACTTTCCAATAAAAAGATTAATAAAGAGAGAGACCTAGGGTTAAAAAGATTAGCAGTGCTTGGCTGGTGGCTTTATATTTTGGCTGATTTGATTGGTTGTTTTTTGTGGTTTGTTTGACCGGTTGTACTTGTCGTTTGTGTAATTATTGGCTGTTAAAAAATTTTGGTAAAAGTGGTTGTTATTGCTGACTGTTTAATACTACCTCCGTTCTTTATTAATCACTTCACTATTCATCCATCTCCGTTAAACCAACTATAATAACTTATTACAAGGATAACACATAGTCATATGAGATCTTGTTATATTCGTCTCGCTATATACTTAATTAAAACTAACTTTTTGTAATTTTTACTTGAGCATAATTAGAGTTATTACCATTCAAAGTTGTGCGTGGCGTGGCATAAAACTCTATTTGTAGTGATTAATAAAGACCGAAAGAAGAAAAAAAAGGGGGAAACTCTCTCAGCTCTATGTAGCTGTTGCCATGGCAAGAGACCCCAAACCAGCTTGAATTCCAGGAGCAACTAGCGGTCCACACTCATCTCAGGCGAATAAAGTGAAATCAGTAGCAGAAGTTCAAGGTGTGTCTGTATTACAGCTTAATACACCTTGTGAAGGTAGTATTGGTCCACCAACTGAAGCTGACATTGAGGAGCTTAAGCTGAAAAATCCGAGCAAGAGAACTTTGACAGAATGGCTATCGATTATGAAGAAGACACAAAGGCGCATTCCACCTGATGATAAAGGTAACCCTCAGTTTCGTAATTTGGGTTTAGATTTTGAAAATGTAGCTTCTAAATCTGTTAAACGAGCTAAGATTGAACTAGATGATATTGAGGAGGAAGTTGATTATTGGACCCCCTCAATCATATGCTATGTCATTGGAGCTAATCCTCCATTTCATGTGATGGAAGGCTTCATCAACAGAATCTGGGGTAAATTTGGCATAGATAAAATTGCTTCTGTGGGTAGAGGGGTGTTTATTGTACGAACAACATCGATTGAACTTAGGGATGGCCTCTTATCAAGTGGATATCATTTTTTTGATGGGAAACCTCTAGTTGTGAAACAATGGCACTCAGAAATGAATATGCAGAAGGAAGATATTAAGCAGGTGCCAATTTGGCTTCAATTTCATAAGCTTGATTTCAAATACTGGGGACAAAAATCTCTATTCAAGTTAGCTGGCTTAATAGGGCACCCCATTAAACTGGATCAAGCTACTTTAACAAAAGAGAAATTGCATTTTGCTAGAGTAATGGTGGAGGTTGGATTTGAAGAGCAATTACCTGATGAAATTGAGTTTGAAAATGAGCTTGGTGAGATTATATACCAAGCTGTCACCTATGAATGGAAACAACTAAAATGTACCTCCTGTGGTGGTATGGGGCATGAGGCAGTGGTTTGTAGGAAGTCAAAATCAAAGGTGGTGAAGAAATGGATTGTGAAAGAGAAACCAGTAGTTGATGAGGATGGATTTCAGGAAGTCAAAAGATCTCAGAAGCAACAGAAGCTTGATCAACCTAATTCAACTACTCAACCTGTTCAACCTGCTATTACTGATAATCCTTTTAAGGTGTTAGCTTCACTAAGAGGAGAAGACACAATATCTGAACCTGACACTGAGGATGATGGTAACATAGAGTTGGTATATGACTTTTAAGAAGGGAAGGAGGGGGAGCCTCCTGATTTGGATGGATAGCATTCTCAGTTGGAATGTGAGGGGTCTAAACGGCCTGAAAAAACAAAGAGAAGTAAAGAATTTTATTTACTCTCACAAAATTAGACTGTTTAGGCTTCTTGAAACTAAGGTCAAGTCTACCAACGTAGGTAACTTGTATCTTAATGTTTGCCCTGGTTGGTGTTTCACTTCTAATAATGCTTGGCACAAGAATGGGAGGATTGTTGTTGGTTGGCATCCATCTGCTTTTCAGGTTGATAAACTGAAATGCACTAGTCAGTTTATTCATTGTGAGGTGAGTACTATTAGTAACACCTTTAAGTTTGCTTGCACTTTTGTATATGGATTTAATGAACCTGCTGCTAGAGTTGATTTATGGAATGGTTTGAGAAACATATCATCTGATGATATCCCATGGATTGTTTTGGGTGACTTCAATGCTCTTATGAATGTAAATGAGAGAATTGGAGAGCCTATTAGATTGAGAGACACATTGGATATGAGTAATTGTATGCTGGATTGCTGTCTAGAAGAAATGAAAACTGTGGGTAACTTCTATACTTGGACAAATAAACAAGAAGGAGGGAGTAGAGTGTATTATGCAATTCCTTATGGAGTGAGCATTGGCCTAATACAGAAGTTAGGGTGTTAGAGGAGGGGGAATTTGATCATTGTCCTCTTATTCTGACTTCTGTTCCTGATTGTCATAGGAAAAAGCCATTCAAGTTCTTCAATGTTTGGTGTGAGTTTGCAGGGTTCAAAGAGGTGGTTAGAGAGACTTGGCAGACTTCTGTTAGAGGCTAAAAAATGTTCAGGGTTGTTCAGAAGCTGAAAATTTTGAAACAGGATATGAAAATTTTGAAACAGGAGCTGAAAAGGTTTAATCAACAGAGAGTAGGAGATGTGGATATAGTGCATGCTAAGGCACTAGATACAATGCTTAAAGCTCAGGCTGCTCTACACCTTGACCCTCTCAATAAACTTCTAGCTGATGCTGAGAGAGAAGCAAGGAAGGCTTTTAGTGTGGCTTCTAAAAACCAATCTATCTTCTTAGCTCAGAAAGCTAAGGTACTATGGTTGAATGAAGGTGATGCCAACACTAAGTTTTTTCACCAGAGCATAAGACAAAGGAGGATTCAGAATAGAATCAGTGTGATAAAAAATAGCAGAGGTGAGTAGTCCACTTCTCCAGCTGAAGTGACAGAGGCTTTTATAGACTTCTATAAAAAGCTACTTGGCACAAAGGAGGCTTGTTCATACAGAGTTGATAGTAGAATTATTGCTAAAGGGGAGGTCTTAAATGAAGTATAACAACATCTGCTTGGAATGAATTTCTCTTATGCTGATGTCAAAAAAGCTCTCTTTTCTATCCCAGATTCTAAAGCACCAGGGATTGATGGTTTCAACAGCTACTTCTACAAGCAATCTTGGGACATCATTGGTAATGAGGTGACAGAGGCAGTGCTAGATTTCTTCAACACAGGTAAGCTGTTAAGAGAAATTAACTCAACTGCCATTACTCTTGTGCCAAAAGTTAAAAATCCAGCTACAGTTGGGGATTTTAAACCAATAGCATGTTGTTCCATTTTAACAAAGGTTATTATTAAGCTCATTTGCTGTAAGTTGAATAGTATCCTCCCAGTGTTAATTGCTCCTAATCAAGGTGCTTTTATTACTGGTAGGCAAATTATTACTAATATCCTACTTTGTCAAGATTTACTCAAACACTATGGTAGGAGGAATCAGAAATCAGGAGTGCTTATGAAGATAGACTTAAGAAAAGCTTATGATTCCATTGATTGGAATTTCATTGAAGATTTGCTGAAAGCTTTGAAGTTCCCTGAGAATGTTGTACAAATTATTATGGCTTGTATAACCACACCACATATTACACTCATCATCAATGGGGGGACTGAGGGGTATTTTCCTGCTAAAAAGGGTTTGAGACAAGGAGATCCAATGTCTCCCTTGATCTTTGTCCTTTGCATGGATTATCTAACCAGAATTCTGAAGTATGTTGGTGATATAGAGGAGTTTAAGTTTCACCCTAGATGTGCCAGTCTGAAGCTCAACCACCTTTGTTTTGCTGATGATTTGATGGTTTTCTGCAAAGGTGAAGTAAAGTCTGCTTACTTGCTCTTACAAGGTCTTAAACTTTTCTCTGAAACATCAAGTTTAGTGGCAAATCAGAGTAAGTCTGCTCTGTATACCACAGGTATGGAAATGAATGAAGTCCAGAGACTTAGAGATTTCTCTGGTTTTAGTATTGGCAGCTTCCCTTTTAGATATTTGGGGGTACCAATAAATGATTAAAAACTATCTGCAGCTGATTGTGATGTGCTAATTGAGAAAATGACCAAGAAAATTAGTGTTTGGGCCACCAGACACCTCTCATTTGCAGGAAGAACACAGTTCATTAACTCTGTCCTTTCGAGTATTTGTAGTTTTTAGGCTCAAATTTTCTTAATCCCACAATCTGTGGTTAAGAGAATAAATGAGATTTGCAGGAATTTTCTATGGTTTGGTAAGACTACAAGCTGCAGAGGGGGTTATGGAAAGTGGGAGGAGGTCTGTTTTCCTAAGAAGTATGGTGGCTTGGGAGTGAGAAACTTGCATCTATGGAATAAATTAGTTGTTGGGAAGATCATTTGGCATATTGGTAGCCTCAAAGATGATCTTTGGGTGAAATGGATGCATGGTGTATATATTAAACATGGTACGGTCCTATCAACCACCTGCTTCAGCCAGTTGGACAGTGAAGTACTTATGCAAAGTAAAAAATCAGCTAGGCTTCCTGAATATGGATCAGTGGGAGAGTTCTGCAGGCTACTCCATCCAAAAATTGTATAAAGCTGCCACCAATGCTGCTGGTGTCCAGGAGGTGAGGTGGTGTAAAGCTCTTTGGGGGAGATTCTGTATCCCCAAACATAAGTTTATCTCTTGGTAGGCCATTAAATCCAGGCTGAAAGTTAAAGAAAAGCTGAGTAGATTTGGCATCTGTGCAGATGATCTATGCTTATTCTGTGCTGAAGATTCAGAAAGTCATACACACTTATTTTTTAAGTGTTGTTACAACAGATTGATACTTATGGAGTTGCTTACTTGGATTGGCATTAGATGGAAAGAGAAAAGCTTAGTACATTGGCTTATCTTGTTTAAAAGAAGCTACAGAGGGACAAGGTTCAGGAAACAACTTGGGGAGGTTGTGCTATGTGCAGCTGTCTACATGATCTGGCAAGCAAGGAACACTGTTCTTTGGGAAGAGAAGGTCATACACAGTAGTCTTGTAATTAAAAACATTAAGTACTTGATTAAGCTTAGAATAGGCTTTTTTGATCATAGGAAATATAGTCAAAGTGATAGAGACTCGCTGATGAGCTTGTAATAGCTGTAAATGTTGACAGTTGGTTGATCTCTTTTCTCTGAGTTTGTTCAGTGAAAGTAGATTTAGGTTGTAAATGGTTTCCATTTGGTTATGCAATATCACTAATTACTTACCAAAAAAAAAAAAGACCGGAAGAAGTACAAAATAAAAGCGAAATTCAAAAATCAGTAAAAAAAATTGATAAAAACAACTTTTGTCTCAAATTAATCTCTATTATATAGAGGAACGGGTGGGGGAAACAAAAAAATAGAAAAAGGAAAAAAAATCCAACCTACAAATAGAAATTAAAAAAATAAATTTAAAGAGAAACACAACTTCCCACTTAGGCACTCACCCACCATTTGCTCAAACACTTCCACTAACCTTCACAATTTCACTCACCAGTCACCACTAGCATTTTGGTACCATTTATCTAGAATTACAGTTTGATATTGTGATAATTTTCCAATTTGCTTTTCCCTACTGAGTACTGACACCAATATTTTATTTGGGCCACAAACCGCTTTTTCCTTCTTTTCTCTATCCCATAACTCCCGTCTTCCCTTTTCAATCATTTTCATGTCAGCTATCGATTCATCATAAAATCTAGAACATCAAAAATTAAAAAGAAGGATCAGGTAATTGTAAAGTATAAACATTATGTACTTTTAACTCCGTGCAGAAAAGATGTATGGGTAAAACCGTTAATTTGTTTCCTTATATAAGCTACACTGCATTTGACAAATATGAGAAATCAAGAGGAGTACAAAGAGCAAACTCAAGCTCTTCTGCAAAATTAGTGATTAAGGTAAATGCACCCTATTAATTTTGTAATTCATTATTTTACAAACTTAATTTTGTTATTATTCCACATTACACGTACTAAACTCTACCAACTAAAACCTTAAATCTATTGATAAATACAATGATAGCCTCTAAGAAAGCTTGACCTTTTTTTCTTTTTAGTTTGGTTTAGTTCCATTATGGTGGCAGCGTGTAAATTCTTTCAAGGCAAGAGGAACTAAACCAAACTAAAAAGAAGCCTCTAAGAAAGCTTCGACATTGTTGTATACTCTGATCCAGTCGAGATAGTTTTCATTTACCAGCGCAACCGGTAAACTATCTGCCATCAAGACTGAAAGGGATTCGGATTGAGGTCGTGCGCTTTCTCGGCTTCCCCTCTTTCTGACAACGCCAACCCTCCCTTAACGTTTTTTAAAACCTTCATTTAAGTTTATTTAAATTCCATTAATTTTAGTTTGTGGATACGCAAACACAATGATAATAATCAATACAAGTGAAAAATAATACTTTAGATGATCATTACATGATTTGCATTATACAAATTTTATGTTATCGATCACAACAATATTTCATAGTAGGTGTGTGAAATTTATAATAATCATGTGAAATTTTATAGTAAAATGTAATTATATATTATAATACATTATCACACTCATTTTTACACCGTTAATTATTATGTGCTAAAAGTTGATTGAGCTGAACAGTGCGTGTGGTTGTACAATATAATCTAAGCTGATTAAAGATTTCCATAAAAAATATCATAAATTACTAATATTTGATATACAAAATTAAAATCATTTGTATTGAGATCTTTATTTTATAAAATATTTTTTTAATGAATATGATAAGTCTACTTTTATTTTGATAGAGATAAACCTATTTATATCATGCATTATGTTAATGTTGAAACCAATTTAGTGCACGCATCGCACTATGGAAATTAATAAAACTTAACTGAACTGATTATTAATTAATTCAATCTAAGGCATTGTTTGGTTTACATGTTGGAATTAACTTCCTAGGGAAAGCTTCATTTCATGGGAAGTTACTTTCCTTAACGACTTCCTAGGAAATGGCTTTAACATGTTTGGTTGATACTTTGATACTATGAATTTGCACTTCCCATGAATCTACTTCCTATATATTGTTTGGTTCACTTGTTACACTTCCCATGAAATTTAACTACCTTTAACTACTTATGTGTGTGTTTTTACCATCTACCACTAACACTTAAAACTATTCATTAAAGTTAACACAAATATGATAAGTAAAGAAATAAATTCTATGCAACTAGTAACAACCTCCTCATACTAATAATAGGAAAAACAACATAAATAGAACAGTGGGAAACCATATATGAAAAAGCATCCCACAAAAGCAAGAGTTTAACCCTGTTACATTTTACAATAAGTAGTAGTTGTTCAATCCTTCCAAAGCTATAGCTAACAATAGGAAATCGGGACTTACAAAAAATCAGATCGTCCCATTACCTATGCTTCTAAATATATAGTCACTGACAATATGACAACCCAAAATATTTCACTTTAAACTCTACTTGTATAATTAGCATGGCTTACCAAAAACCAAAAAAAGACCAAAATTATATACTACTTGCATACTATATTAAAACCACGCCTTAGCTACTACTTCGACTTATGTTGTTTTTTTAATCATTGATCTGGAAGCAACAAACCCTTGAACATAAGCATATTTGTAGTCGTCTGGTAGGCTGAAGAAGAAATCAAATTCTAGAGGATTGAGAGCGATCTTCTTTGAGACCTAAATAACATCACTAGGAGTTAATCCTTCCATTTTCATAACCTCAGTTGTCACTTTCATCCTTCTTTCAGCAGAATCTGATTCGTGTTGGAAACAATTAGCTAGCCTTCCAATGTGCTCACTTGCCGCCTCCATCACATCACTAATTTATTCAAGTTTAGTGGAAAATTCTTTCAAGGCTTCAATAGTTCCAGTCATTGCCTTCTTTGTCCTTCTAGTCAAGGCGTTGTTGAAGGTGGAGGTCCCATTGGACTATTTTGAGATGAAGGGGACTGATCTCCTCTACACTATACTGAGGGACTTCTTGTTCTTCTTCCTCCCTTTCTTCTTCATCCATCTCTTCAAGAACATCATGCACATTTTCCGATTCATTTCCAATAGCCCTATCTTTGCCAAATATCTTGCCCAACTCGTCCAAAACAGGGAAAGGTTTGTTTCTCAACCCAATGGAATTTTTGTGACTCTGCCATAACACCATAACAACAAGAAAGTACATCAATCAAAGTTTTTTTTATTATAATAAGCAATAATCAACAAGTAATGACTTTAAACTTATAGCTATGGCTTTCTTCATATGTGTTGCTAAACTTGTTTTGGAGCCACAACAAAAATAAACTACTCCTATATTATCTCTAACTAACATTTCAGTATGACATCTACATGAAGAAAGTAAACATCATCTTACTATTAAAAGCAATAATGTAATCAAGAAATACGTATTTTAGTAATTAGTTCCAATGTTAAACTGGACTATCTAAAGTGATATTGTAATCAAACCTTAGAAATTGCATTTTGTTTTTTTAAATTGACATGTAAGGTATAAAAGAATACAAAAAGTAGGAAAAAACATATATAATTTTTTAACATTACTTAATCCATTCGTCCCAAACCGTTCGCGGACATGTAACAAACTTCCCCTCGTCATTCCATCCAAATCCACTTGCACTTGGGCTTAGCATTTCTGAAATAGCATCATATTGTTTCGAGGAGCTTTACTCGAGGCCTCAATATGGGGCTTCGCTTTTTTCACACTCGGGCATTTTTTGTTTCATTAGAGTATCCAACTTAGCATAAGCCCCATTTTTTGATTGACCATTGGTTCGCTTTCCAACCACCAAGATCGACAAGATCATTCATGGCACTAATGAGAGCCCGATCCTCGGAAACTGACCATCACATGCATTCTACCTTGACTCATCTCTATATATAACACACAAATAATAAGGATATAGAAGACATAGGTATGAATTCAGCTTTATAATAATAACTTTAAGATTAAGAAAACATGAGCACACAACCTTTAAGTAAATAGACACTTTCAAATGCATTGTAAGATGCCAAATTCATTGAAATATAAAGTGGATGTTGTACTAAATATCAAAAAGTACAACACAGGTTACGTACATTGTAGATGAATTGATTAATAATTCTCCTTACAAGTTAAAACTAAGCAAAAACCAAATACAAGAACCAATTACTAATCAAAAGAAACTCTTTAAGAAGGTCTTGATGAGTTCAACCATGTTGCATACATTTCGGTTGTTAGATTCTGAATTCCATTCAATACTAGTCTCCATAACCTCGATATTGTTTTCAACGATATCTTCTTGTACGTCATCTTCAATTAAAGCACTCCCTAGGATCTATTGTCATATATGTTCGAATGAAATTATGCATCAAAGCACATGCCAAAATAATTCTACTGACTACCTTTCGTCATAGCAAGCTGGTTTCTTAGTATACCCCACCTCATCTTTAGCAATCCAAAACATCTTTCTTATGACATTCCGCGCTTGTGAATGCTTCATATTAAAATATTTCAGCCGATACCGAATGTGCCCCACTTTTCCAAACACTCATATGGTATCTTTGACCTTTAAATGGTGTTTAAAATCCCTCCCAGTTCATATATCCAGCATCACATAAATAGTAGTAACCTAAAAACAACCAATAAAACTTATAAAAATTTTCTTTCGTGCTTCTTCTTGACAAAATGTATAAAAAAATTACTTGTATCCTATTACCGTGAGGGACTTTCAAAGGATTTCTTCTCGAGAGTGCATCACGAAGAACTCTATTGTTAGGCTGAACCCCCCAACCAGCCAATACATAAACAAATTGCTATCACGAGTACACACTCCTAAGACATTGTGGTGAGTTCTCCTTTCCTATTTTTGAATCTAACTTTATCTTTATCACTAGCACGAACCATAATATGTGTTCCGTCCAACGCCCCTAAGAAATTCTTCAAAAAGGGAAGATGAATTCACTTATAAGTTGCCCCTACGTAAATATTTAAAAAAAATTGCATTCTTAGTAAGAAATTTAACTTACCTTAAATGACTTCCACCTCTCATCCCGACAATTTTCTGTCATCGGCCTGGGTTTCTTAAATAAAATACCGTGGCATCTAAGCACAGCTTGCAAGACTAAGTTAAATGTCTTGATATCGTTTCTCCACTTCTTCTAAAGTATAATTGAGTTCTTCGATTTTTTGTATGTTGAGAAAGTAGTGAAAAGAAATAATGCTACTATCTCTTCCAAACCTATGTTCCTAACTTGCAACCTACCAACATCCCTCAACATCTCACATGACTTATGAAAGTAAGCTCTATCCATTCTACAGTTATCATCTAAACATGTTATATCACTCCCTTGGATAATTAGCCTAAATTTTAACATTCTATCATAGCATCTTTCTTCAAAGAGGAATTATCAAATATATACGTTATAGGCTCAGGCACTTTGACATTTAGGATAGAAAGTAAATATATGAGATCGGCTATTATCGCCATAACCATAACCACCATTTGCCTATAAATGATAATACATGTTGTTGCAACCTCTTCTGTTTATTTCGTGGCATGCGGGCCATATCTGCTTACAAAATACACATATAAAAATAAACCTTATTGCAATAAGAAGAGTTCTTATAAACAAAAGCTAATAAGGAAAAATTAACAAGAAAAGTTCTTATTCTTAATCAATTATCATTATCACTACTCAATTAGTCAATATTAGTTTCTAATAGTAGTTTACTTCCTTATAAGATGTCCAATTTTCAAAACATAATGGATAAAAGGAGAAAAAGGAGTTTGTTTTTACAACTTCACTAATTCAATTCTTATACACAATAACCTACTAAAAACTATAACACAAGCTAAGACCCACATTTTAGAAAAACATTATCCAAACTTTCTAAAGTCATTTCTTATCACAATTTGATTATATCATAAATGTAATTCCCAAATCCCCTAAACAATTGAGTTTTCATTAAGTATTCTTCATTACTTCATCTTTGTTTAAAAATAAAATCAAACATTACTAAGGGAAAAGACACGCATACAAGGTGTATTCCTATTTCTAAGTTGGCTACCAATCGATTAAGCGTGATGGTGTTTGTCTTCATATAATTTCACAAAACTTATTAAGCAATGAAACTTGCTAAAATATGGCAAGGAACTAATTAAAAGAGCAGCTATTAACAACAATACCCAATATAGGATCAACACCAAGCAACTATTAACAACAATACCCAATATAGCATCAACA